>CM038793.1:57929963-57993104 GCA_021764765.1 Vicia sativa | reverse complement strand
GTCAATGTATTCCCTGGGAGATCAGATGATGCTCACCAGAGCCGGAGGAAACCGACAACAAAATCACAAACCATCACCGCCAAACAAGTGAAGCAATGGCCTTCAAGGAAAAACTCAGCAAGTTGAGTGTCAAATTTTCCATCTTGCACAAAATAGGTGCTGCTAACTGGTCCCAACCAATCACAAGTCAACTATCTCTATTGACGGGCGATTTATATATGCAGTAGGTAACTCAAAGCAATTTGACTATGGAACCTATATATCGAGCAGCACTCAAGCATGTTGAAAGCTATGCAATCAAAGGACCAATAGCCTTTCCTCCCTCGCTGTGGAATTATCATTGATCAATCCTCATATTCTAGTTGAAAGAGATGCAATGCAAAAGAGCCCCGCGCTTGGATTTCACTACAAACTATTTCAAGGCGATATGTCCCACATTGTCATGACATCCGGAGACATCCAATGTCAAGGAAACTTCAAAAGGCAACAGCCTTAGCAGTGCAAAAGTTACCCGCAAAGAGCTTGAAGCAAGGAAGCAAAGCCTTGAAGAGCTGATCTCTCAACTAGAGCAGGACACAGAGGTTGAGGATGAAGGGATAGCTGGTAATGATGTTGTTGGTGATGCTGAAAATGATGATGTTGAGATGGCTGGAGCTGAAGAAGGTTATGAAGATGCTTCTTTTCAAAGGTTTCTCGTGAGAAGGGAGCACTTCGATCCGATATCCCGCTGCTTTGGTGCTCCTGTTTTGTTGTTTCCTTGATGTAAACTTTGCTTTGTTATTTCTCTTATTGTTTTGGATGATTGTAATCATTTGACAGAGTTGTAACTGTAAACTTAATTGTGCTGGTACTTTCTTAATATCTATTGAATGTTGGGGCACTTGTATTGGTTCCTTTGGCCCCTTTGTGGCTAAAAAGGGGGAGAAGTATTGAGTGACAATTGGAAACTGTATGGAACAATTGGGAAACTGTATGGAGATTTTATATGTGGGCAATTGTGGGAAATTGGGAAATTTGTATGGGTAGAATTTATCTTCTCTAGGTTCTGGTTTTTCAAGCTTAGGATAGCTTAGAACTAGTCTGTTTTCTTCTGCTGCAATGGATACTCTGCTAACTTAGTTGTTTTAGCCAAAAATGTGCCAAAGGTGGAGTTTGTTAGTGTTTTAAGTTGGCATTAATTTTTGGTAAAACTAGGCTATAGCAATGTCTTGATAAATGTCATGACATTCAGAGATTGAAGATAAATCCTACTTGACAAGGATGTTTAAAGTGCAGCTCGTAATCGAAGCTAAAGTCGGCCGGAATTTAAAATATTCTCGATGTCATAACAAAGTTATGACATTCAAGGTGACATTCTGCTCGCTAATCGCTTTTTCCGAGATTTTTCAGGAAGTTTGTTGAGCTGCTTTATTATGTTTTTCTGTTATTAGATTGCATGCTCATGATGTGCGATCGACCTAATGTGTCTAACGGTATCTTAACTGCAAGTGCACAGCCTATCGCGGTAGTAATAAAAGATTGTCGAATCCATTGTGACTTTGTAATCACTCTAGTGGGAAAGTAATGTCGGGTTTAGCTAAGGCGTATATTGTCACGCTTGGTTTTGGGAAGGTTAAGGAAGGTAAACTAATTGATTTTAAATTAATAATGAAATGAAATGGTCGGTATGTAATAGGATGGACCTAGGGATCTAATCGAACTTAAGCGTATAAGGATGGTTAACTTAGTTTATCTGTAGAATTAATCACTTTAAAACCCTCAACTCACACTTCGTGGTCTTATCTCGATTACACGCCTAAAGCCCTATACCGCTTTCGCTTAGCCTATAAGTGTTTAGAACATACTTTTGGAAACTTAATTAATTCTAATTTGTTTTAAAGCGTCAATCGTATTTAAATCAAATGCCTAACTTTAGCTATCCGTGAAATAAAAGCAATAAACATAAAGCGACATTATAAATAATTAATGAAACTTAAATTAATTGATTAAGATGTATCAGAATATAAATGCAAAATAAAGAACCCGAAAATAAAGCAAATACTTCTAATCCTTCTTCCACAAGATCGGAAACTTGACCTTCGGTATTGAAATACAAATGAGTTCAAGCTTGAATAAAACTTAACTAGAATAATAATTTCCTAATGTTGGAAATTATTATTTGGGCAGTGAAATTAAACAAAGGAAATAAACAATTGTAGAGGAAATGTAAACCTAAATAGCAACGGTTTGATTTCGCAGAGCTTCCGACAAGTAAAATCTCAAATGCTCGTCCTTCTAACTTTGAAGGTCGAGGTATTTATAGAAGAGCGCAGATCGGCATTGGAGAAGATTTGACTTCGCTGCTTCACTTGAACGCTCCAAAAATATAGGGACGGGTTGAACGTGGCTTCCATTGAGGTTGAGAGAAATTAGGAGTTTAAACCTTCCGCTAAGCTTCCACGCTGCACGCTTGAAAACCGATATAACGCGCGCTACGCCTGCGGGCGATGTGTTACGAGCAGGTTCATGCTTTCCCGCGTTACGATCCGGGCGCTACGGTCGCCACGCCGCTTCATGAATGTCTTACGGTCGCGGGCGTGATGGCTGACGACCGTCATACCACAAAATCGATTTTCTTTGATGATTCATCTTTTCTTCGTTTTGACGCTAGCTTGCATGTTTCATGTTTTCTTCATTTTGAGCTAAGTTATGTAATACCCGCAAAAGTCATGACAAACTCAAATATTCGGAGTTAATCGGGTCAAAATAATACAAACGGGTTAATTTCATGGTAAATGAACGATACGATTTCGCTTTTATCAAATTCATACTTAAACCTTTGCTTGTCCTCAAGCAAAATAATCAATTAGAAAATGGACAAGTTTTTATAGACGCATATATCTAGCGCACCTTTTGTTTTCAAATTATTACAAGAAATCCTAAGTTAGTTCTGCCAAGAAAATTGAGTAAACAACAACGATACGCTTAATGACACAAGCAACAAGTTAGTCGATGACTATCCGCTTTAAACGAACGTCCAATTATACCGTTATAATTCAACTGCGGTTTCTCGCTCCTATTTCACCCGGTTTCGTTCTTGCGCAATCACATTAAGCCCATTATCCTTACATGCACGTAGTGGAATAGCCGGTTAGTGGTTCTGATCAAAACACAACAGTTTCTGGCACAATTATGTGGCAGCCTCTTATATCCGATTGCAAGATGCGGGGGATCAAACCGTAGTCTTCCCTACCAAGTTTAGTACCAGATGCTTCTAAACCACCTAAACAATGGATTCTCATGTTACTTAGCAAAAGCTCTTGCATCCGTTGGATTAAACGATCGTGAGGATCGCCTAATTTAATTGGTGCATTACCTATTTCTTAAAGCATGTAACATTCTTTAAAACAATTAGCAAGATCATCCACTTATGTTCATTGGCTTTCCACGTGGTTTGTGCTAAGACCGTGCCGAATGCTAATATAAACTACTAGGGCTAATTTAAGACTTAAACTCGAATACTCCAGATAACGAAATGGAGACGAATCGCTGCATGGGAGTCGGTGCATAACCGTGATAGTTCTCGCTGGATCGCCTCGGCCTTCTAACTAAGATTTCAGTTAAAGTAGGTAACTAACGATTATGCAAAAATAAAAGGCGAAAAATTTTGGTATGGTTGAATAAAACGGGGAGAAAAATGAAATAACGAAAGATTACTAAAATAGAAATTGAAATTACTCGTTCTGAATTAAGAATGCAGTACTCCTCCCACACTATATCAAACATTGTCTCAATGTTATGATATAACGGCGAGGTTAAATTAAAAATACATCAGAAAAAACAAAGGAAGCAACAAAGAAAAAGAAAAAGGGAAACTACTGATGACCACGGCGCCTCGTTCGTGGATCTTCCTGAGGGAGTGGCTTCAGAGTCGGTGCTCTGGGGTCCAAGAGACGTGACATCCATCCTCAAAGCATTAAGCTCGCCAGAGCTTCATCAAGTCTTTCATTCATCGAAGCGCTGACCACTGTGGATTTGGGCATTTTGCGAGTAAGACGCTCAAACGCCCGGTGCAACCTCCTCGACGGCATTCATAAGATTCCGATGATGAATAGCTCGCGGAGTTCGCCATACGGGAGGTGGAGCAGAGGAAGATTCAGATGTCGTGCATGTGAACAACTTCTATCCAACCGCATCTCATCAACGGGCCGGAAGGTTGGTTCCTTGTGCAGCAAAGATGGCCTTCGTGGGCTTCTGTTTAACAGCCAATTGGCTCGGTTCTGAGGATCGATTCGGTCCCTGCAAGGTAAAACAATGTTAGAGTAAACTTTGTTATGTATCACTGGATGGAACTTTCCGTCGTCCCGCTCGTGGATAAGGTGGGTTGATTTGCAATGATCTAAGGTAAGCAGAACCGGTGCTCGGGATGGTATATGAGCAAGGGTGTCACCATGATTCAATGCCAAAGCAAGAGAAGTGACAAGCCCTCCTAAATAGAAGGGTTTGCCGCCTCTGGTGCAGATGGAGTGAATATGGGCCAGGAGGAATGGTGCGGCGTTGATTTTCTGACCAGAGAAAGCACAGTGCATGAAAAATAGCTCCTTGGAGTTGAGCTTATGGTTGCTATTCTTTAAGATCGTTACACGTGATACGTGGAAGTAGCGTATGGCAGGATTGTGGATTTGTGTGGCATTGAGGTGATCGTAAGAGTTTTCACGGTTGTTGGTGAGGCTATGCCAAAGGTTGAAAGATTCTTCGCCAAAGTTGTCGGGCACACGGAGGTGGGAACCTTCATCGTGCGTAAATAAGCAATCGTCTCAACGCTGCTCGAGAATCTCGTACTGGTACAAAGATGCGGAACTTCGCAACACCGTAAAGTTGGTTTATTGGACCGCTTGAGTAATGTAGCAAAAGAGCCGAGGAACTCAAGGGTGAGGTTCTGACGTACCAATGCTATGTAGGTTCCATAAGTTGACGCTCAAGAAGACGTGAACACCTTCAAGCAAACCAAGGGCTCTTAGGCGTCAGGTCGACATACCTAGTAGGTGCGCCTCGACGCTGGAATTTCAAGACCTTAATCCGCTGAGTCTCCTTTGGTCACCATCACATAGGGTAATGCCCGGAATTGGTTGAGATTGTTTGCCATTTGCAAGAGTGTTTGACCGAGAATGGGTGTGGTTTTGAATGAGTGAATGAGAGGATGATACGGGTAATGGAGTACGATAGTGAAAAGAGATAGTGGGAAGTTTGAAAATTGAGAGGAATTAGTGGTGATTTTGATGGGGTTAATGGGGAGGAATTGAGGAAGGACGGTTGGAAGTTATGGAAGAAGAAGAAAAGAAAGGTTGAAAAGAGGAAGAAGAACGTTTCGATAATGGTTATCGATGTAACCCGTGTTACGGTCGTAATATCTAGTCGACGAGCGAAGGCGAAGCGGTGACGGTCGGGGGTTAAGTGACGATCGTGGCGCCAAAATTTGCAATTTTCAATGTAATGTAACACAATTACACAGAGTGATATTTTTATAGAAAACAGAACATCTCAAGCATTCCAACATAGACACGACATTAATCCATTCAACACATATTCCAATATATAACTCGCAAGAATTAGAAAACCATAAACCATTGTAAACATAATAATCAATGTAAATTAAAACTGAAAACAAACAATTGCATTAATTCAAAATGAGTAACTTGTTCTTTTTGACAGAAAGTAAATGATTGTAAATCTAAAGAAAATTGAAATGTAATAATCTAATAAAGAATGAAACTACCTAGAAACAAAGCAAAATGGGAAAATTCTAAAAAACTAAGAATTGAAATACTGAAAAACTGAAAACTAAGAAACTAAGAACTGCTTCATCCAATCTTTGCTTTCAAATCTTCTAAAGCTTGGGTGATGTTATAGAATTGTTCCACTGTGATGTCAGTTAAACCAATGAGGTCCAAACGCATATTCTTCAATTCATTCTTTATTCCATCAATGTCAGTTTTATAAGAATCCAAAGTGGTCAGAATGGTATTCAAGTGTGTAGTGTATTCTCCTTGGGTTATGTCAGGGGCTACTTGTGCTTCAGCCATATTGGTAAAATCATGGTAACTGTGAGGAGTTTTGTGATCCGCTTGCTGCACATGAAATTATCAAAGAACAAAATATGATTGTGGTGTTCTGGTGTTGAAGGTGGTCGTGGATTCAATTCATACAACCAATTATCACGGTTATGGACACTTACTGGGCATGGTTTGAAGGGTAAAAGGGTGACAACTTCGCTTCTTTATCGTGTATTCATAAGGGCCTAAATTTCCTATTATCCGGTTGTTGAAACAGAAATCAATGTTCATAGGCCTAATTGATCCGAATGGTGCACAATTATTTAGTTGGTAACGAAGTCCAAGAGCATTTGCAATCATTGTAACTAATCCTCCCACACTGACAGGAACATTAGGGTCCTTACTAATGCGGGTAAAGGTTTTCATCATGAGCGGGACAGCATTGACAGGTCGTCCTAGGTTCATACAATAAAGCAGAGATAACTCATCCTTGGATACAGCATTTTGGTTTTGTTCTTTTCCAAACAAAGTGTGGGCAAGAATCCTATGGAAATAACGGATAGCGGGATTATGTATCTCATTGTTATCCAAACTTTCTAGTTCAGGATGATAGTTTCCGGTTAAAGTGCCCCAGAAGTAATCCAGCTCAAAATCCAATAAATCCGCCTCAGGGGTAGTAAAAGCTAAGGGTCCACTAGGGAATCCTAATAAAGCAGCTAAGTCCCTATGGTTATAGGTGAACTCAATACCAAAAAGTCTGAAGGCGATGATTCCTTTTCTGGCTCCGACACCTGTTCTGTATATAAACTAAAGAACTCAGGAACTCAAGGGTAAGCTCTCGGTAAGTGATAAACCTAGACTTAAGGTGTGCTCTCTCCCATCCCAATTGGTGAAACATGTAATAAACACTGTCAGTTATGCCTAAAGCGTCCATAGTGGGTTCATCATGATACAGGGTCAAACTGATGTCTCGTTGAGACAAAGCCTCAAATCTTCTTCTTTGGTTTCTACCTCTAAAGGTGGTTTCCATAAAGTTCTGTGGAGGATCCATAGCAAAAGTAAAGGGAAAGAGTAGGAGAAAAAGAGAGAAAAAGACTTTTCAGAAATCTTGTGGCAAGTAAAGTTGTTTTGAAATCAGCAGCAGTTTTACAAAAGTTTAAAAAGGAAAAATAGCAAATTGTAAAAGAAATAAAATAGAAAATACAAACATAATAGCAAGCAAAAACAAATAAATGGGTTGCCTCATGAAGTAATCGCTTTTAACGCCATAAGCCCGACGAAGTACTTAGTGAAAGATCACGGGAGAAATAGGTGGCTTCATTTAGTTTTAGATTATTCGATAATCTCTATTTTCGATATGATGATACTGTTTTAACTACTGCCCGCTTACAATAAACGGGCACTATTTCTATCCTTAATTTTACCCGCTTAGGAAATACTTTGTAATTTCAAAAGGACCGACCATCTAGATTTAAGTTTTCCGAGGGTCTAAGTCTAGAATTAAATAAAAGTACGACGCCTCCCACACTAAATTCTTTTTTCCAGATAAACGCTTATCGTGCCATTTTTGTTCGTTTTGTATATTTTAGCGCTTTAGAACTGCCTAATCGTAATTCTTCCAGCCTATATAAATCGAGGATGCTTTCGCCAAGCAGAAGTAGTTAATATTGAGTGTTTTTATCGCCCAATGCTTTATGCTCTAATTCTACCGAGATGACATGATTTTCCATAAACAAGTTTGAAAGGTGTAGTTCTGATAGAGTCTTGTAGGCTGTCCTATAAGCCCATAAAGCTTCTAAGCTTGATGACCAATCTTCGAGATATAGAGATGCTTTTTTCTAATATTTGTTTAATCTCTCTGCTTCAAAACTTCGACTTGTCCACTAGTTTGGATGATAAGGTGTTGCTACGCGGTGTTTGACTCGATTTAGATAGTAATTTATCAAATATGTTCAAATAAAATGAGATCCACCGCACTAATAACAAGTCGAGGAACACCAAAACGCCGAAAATTATATTCTTAAAGAGCTTTATCACCACTGTGTCATTTGTGGGAGAAGCTATTTCGATCCATTTCAAAACATAATCGATACCACGAGTATAAACTTGTTTCCAAAAGAAGATGGGAAAGGTCCCATGAAATCGATTCCCAAACATCAAAGACTTCAACTCTAGTATTCCTTTTCGAGGCATTTCATCGCCTTGAGATATTACCGGGTTAAGCAATATCATGCTTTTAATCCGATGTGGACATCCTTCCACAGTGTTAGGCCACAAAGGCCGGCTTGGAGAATTTTGCACATGTTTTAGAGGTGCTGCATGTCCTCCATATGAGATGAATGACAATGGGAATGACGCTTCTATTTCTTCACGAGTATACAACGCGGAAAATTCCATCGTCCTCGCTTGAATAAAAGTGGTTCGTCCCAATAGTAACTCTTGAGATCATGGAAGAATTTTTTCGCTGGTAGGTTAAATCGTGGAAGACCGCAAATTAAATAATTAACTATGTCAAGATACCATGGCAGCCCCATAATATATTAATGGCTTCCACGACTTCCTTAGCTTCCGGTTTGTTTAAATCCAATTGAGCTAGGTCGCTTATCATATGTGCTATCGATGCTCATACGGAAAATCATCGTTAATTGGCACTTGTTCGGTTTTACACCTTCAAGTCGGGATAAGGATCGCTACGACGCTCGTCCTTTCTTGTCTTTAATTTCAAGTCGAATTCTTGTAAAAGTAAGATCCATCGGAGGAGTCCTGGTTTTGCATCTTTCTTGGTAAGTAGATATCCGATAGCGTGGTGGTCCGTGATAAATGATGATTTTTGCTCCACGAGGTAGGAAACGAAATTTGTCAAGTGCGAAGACCACGGCTAAGAGTTTTTTTCGCCAGGCGTAGTTCATCCGATGAGTCAAGCGCTCGCTAGCGTAGTAAATTGCATGAAGTTTCTTCTTTCTTTGTCCAAGAACTGCGCCTACAACAGTAATCACTTGCATCGCATATAATTTCGAAGGTAACCTCTAATCGGTGGTTGCATGATTGGTGCGAAAATAAGTGCATTTTAAGGGTTTCAAAAGCTTGAGACAATCGCCATCGAATATGAACTCATCATCCTTCATTAATAGACCGTAAGTGGTTTGGTAATTTTGAGAAATCTTTAATAAATCGTCGGTAAAACCGTGGTCCTAGAAAACATCGATTCTTTAACGGTCTTAGGTGGTTGGAGTTCTTTAATCACTTCTATCTTAGCTTTATCAACTTCAATTCCTTTATTGAGATAACATGTCCAAGCACGATTCTTCTCCGACCATGAAATGGCATTTTCCTAGTTGAGCACAAGGTTTACTTTCACATATCGCTCTAAAACACTTCTAAATTAGATACATCCTTCAAAGCTTTGTCCACACGTAGAAGTCGCTCCATAAACACTTCCATGATTTTATCAATGAAATCTACGAAGATAGCCATCATACATCGTTGAAAGGTTATGGAGCATTACATAATCCAAAAGGCATTCTGCACGCAAACGCTCCATAGGGACACGGAATGTAGTCTTCTTGATCATCGTGGTGAATGGAATTTGGAAAATCCTAATAACTTCTAAATAGTAGAAATAGGAGTGGTTGGCTAATCGTTCTAACATTTGATCAATAAAGGGTAAAGGAAAATGGTCTTTCCGAGTAGCTTTGTTCAGTTTTCTATAATCAATGCACACTCTATGTCTACTAACTACTCTTTGTGTTATCGATTCGCTTTTGCTTTTTCACGAAGGACACCTCCTTTCTTAGGTACGATATGTACTGGCTAACCCATTTACCGTCGGAGATCGGTATATAATTCCAGCTCCATTAGCTTTTTGATTTCATCTCTGACTACAGTGTTGAGAATCGGATTGATTCTTCTTTGAGGTTCTCGAGAGGTTTTGCAATCCTCTTCTAATAGAATACGGTGCATACAAATTGAAGGACAAATTCCTTTTAAGTCTGATATGTTATAACCTAATGCAAGTAGGGTATTTCTTAGAAAGTCTAAAAGTTTCGAGTTTCGAGCTGCTCCTAAACTAGAATTCACTATAACAGTCGAGTTTGTTCAAGATCAAGGAATTCGTGATCGTAGATTGTTAGGTAAAACTTTCGCCTAGCTTTGGTTTCTTTGGACATGGCATATGATTAGGTGTAAGTGCTAGACTTTCGCTAGACGTCATCTCTATATGGTTCTCGCCAATTGTCGCCTTCGAATATCGTAGGGTTTGAATTTTCATTATTTCTGAATATGTGGTTTGTTCAGCTTCCATATCTCTTACGCACTCGTCTATAATATCGAGTAAATATCAAGTTTCATTCATGGCGGGTGCTTGTAGAAATTGAGTGAGGATGAATTCCACTTTTTCCTCTCCGACTTCGAATTAGTCTACCCTTCTTTACATCAATTATAGCTCTAGTTGTGGCTAGGAATGGTCTTCCTAATATGATAGGGGTAACTGAATCTTCGGTAATGTCCATGATTATGAAATCGGTCGGGATATAGAATTGACCTATTCTAACTGGAACATTTTCCAATATGCCTACAGGGTACTTAACTGATCGATCAGCTAATTGAACAGACATCTTTGTAGGTCTAAGTTCTCCCATTTCTAGCTTTTTGCACATAGATAGGGGCATGACACTGATACTTGCTCCTAAGTCGCATAGAGCTTTGTCTATGACAAATTTTCCAATGTTACAGGGTATATAGAAACTACCTGGGTCTTTTAACTTAGGAGGCATGTTATTCTGAATAATAGCACTACACTCAGCAGTGAGTGTAACTGTTCCGTTATCTTCTATCTTTTTCTTGTTAGATAGGATTTCCTTAAGAAATTTAGCATACGATGGCATCTGGGTGATGGCTTCTGTGAACGGTATTGTGATATTCAATTGTTTCAGAAGTTCCACGAATTTTTTGAATTGGCCCGTTGATTTAGAATTGGTTAATCTCTGAGGATACGGAATTTGTGGTTTATAAGGCGGTGGAGGCACATAAGGTTTCTTTTTCTACTCTTGGTTTTCGCTTTTCTTTCGCCTCGCTTTCACTGGATTGTCTTGCTTTTGATACATTGCTGGGTTTTCTAGTCTTGGATCAACAGGTCCGTCAAGTTCTTTTCCACTCCTTAATATCACGGCATTAGCGTGTCCTTTTGGGTTAGGTTGTGGTTGACTAGGAAATATTCCAGCGGGAGTAGCAGTAGGTGCTTGCTGTTTAGCTACCTGTGAAATCTGAGTTTCAAGCATCTTGTTATGGGTAGCTAATGCATCGACCTTGCTAGATAATTGCTTAATTTGCTCATTGGTGTGTAAATTCTGATTTAGAACATCCTTATTGGTCTGGGATTGAGAAGCAATGAAGTGTTCTATCATAATTTCGAGGTTAGATTTCCTAGGAATGTTGGAAGTATTAGGTCCGTTATTAGGATGATTCGGATAGCTTTTGATAACCGTGTGCAGCAGAGCTTGTCCAGAGCATACAACGCATTGTTGCTTTTTGTACGAGAAATTTGATGATTCTTCCAACCTGGTCAAGTATTATCGTAGGGATTGCACGTAGTTGGCTTGTTCGGCTGGTACTCCGGTCAGAAGGGGGCATTCTGGAGCAAGATGTGATTGAATACCACATAAATCGCAAGTTTGAACCACTGCAGCTACGGTAGCTGCGGGAGTGATGGAAAGGTTCTCTAATTTTTGGGTAAGAGCTTCCACTTTAGCATTAACTTGATCAAGGCTATTCACTTCACCATGTTACCTTTCATTTGAGATTTCTACATTAGCTCTCTCGCTTCCCCATTGGTAATGGTTCTGAGCCATGCTTTCGATAAGTTGGTTCGCATCGGCATATAGTTTATCCATTAGTGCGCCACCAGCAGCAGCGTCTATAGTTAATCTTGTATTGTACAAGAGACCTTTATAGAATGTGTGAATAATCAACCATTCTTCTAAACCATGATGAGGGCGTAGTCTTAGCATATCCTCAGATTCCCATGCTTCAATAAAGATTCATTGTCTTTTGTCCGAAACCATTGATGTTGGCTCGAGCATAGCGCTTTGCTTGGAGGAAAATATCTAGCTAAGATTTCTTCAACTCATCCCAAGTAGTGATCGAGTTGGAAGGAAGAGATTGGAGCCAAGGGCTAGCTCGCTCTTAAAGAAAATGGAAATAGGTGTAATCGATCGCCTCGGGTTTACTCCGTTGCAGTGTCTCAGATCGCACAAACACCGATAGATGAATTGGCCAAGAGGAGCTCCAAAACCGGTTCTCACGAACGACGGAAGAAGCGAAGGTTTTAGCTCGAAATGGTTTCGAGCAACAGGTGAGCTGCAATATGTTATGAGGCTCCGCTGAGAAGGAACTGCGTAATCCTTAAGAGGACGAGGTGGAGGAGGTGGATCACCCATTCTTCGAATTGCCGAGATCCGGAAGTTTAGACGGAGGAAGATGTGGAGCTCACGGTATTCTCAATTGCCTTCTAAATCGAAGATAACGCTGGATCGCTATTTGTATATGAAAAGGACCGCCGAGAGCGAGTACTTGGCATACACAAAGGGAAAATAAATAGTTGCCTTAGTCTAGACAAGGTTACTTTAAGAGTGCACTAGTGACTACATCAAACGCGGCGCCAAAACTTGTGTGCGATCGACCTAATGTGTCTAACGGTATCTTAACGCAAGTGCAATTTATCGCGGTAGTAATAAAAGATTGTCGAATCCACAGGGACTTTGTAATCACTCTAGTGCGGGAAAGTAATGCTCGTTTAGCTAAGGCGGATATTGTCACGTTTGGTTTTGGGAAGGTTAAGGAACGTAAACTAATTGATTTTAAATTAATAATGAAATGAAATGGTCGGTATGTAATAGGATATACCTAGGGATCTAATCGAACTTAAGCGTATAAGGATGGTTAACTTAGTTTATCTGTAGAATTAATCAGTTTAAAAACCCTCAACTCACACTTTTGTGGTCTTATCTTGGATTACACGTCTAAAGCCCTATACCTGCTTTCGCTAGCCTATAAGTGTTTAGAACATACTTTTTGGAAACTTAATTAATTCTAATTTGTTTTAAAGCGCTTTCACTATATTTAAATCAAATGCCTAACTTTAGCTATCCGTGAAAATCTCACACTTTCGTGGTCTCGATCCTAACCTATTTACTTTTCTTACTTTCAGAATAAAAAGGTTTTATTTTTAAGCATAAAAGTTATAACCATAGTTAAGTTGATTAAGGTTTTAGCCTAAGTTTGATCAATGCCTATTGTCTCTAACTATTCCATACCGACACTAAAGGTTTATCTAGCCATAATAATCTGAATAAACTCACAGGAAATAAAAGCAAATAAACATAAAGCAGACATTATAAATAATTAATGAAACTTAAATTAATTGATTAAGATGTATCAGAATACAAATGCAAAATAAAGAACCCGAAAATAAAGCAAATACTTCTAATCCTTCTTCCACGATCGTAAACTTGACCGCCGGTATTGGAAATACAAATGAGTTCTGAAGCTTGAATAAAAATCCTAAACTAGAATAATAATTTCCTAATGTTGGAAATTATTATTTGGGCAGTGAAATTAAACAAAGGAAATAAACAATTGCAGAGGAAAATGCAAACTGAAATAGCAACGGGTTTGATTTCGGTAGAGCTTCCGCACAAGTAAAATCTCAAATGCTCTGTCCTTCTAACTTTGAAGGTTGAGGTATTTATAGAAGAGTGCAGACTGGCAGTTGGAGAAGATTTGGACTTCGTGGCTTCACTTGAACGTTCCAAAAATATAGGGACGTGGGTTGAACGTGGCTTCCATTGAGGTTGAGAGAAATCAGGAGTTTAAAACTCCTTCTGTTAAGCTTCTCCACGTTCTGCACGTTTTGAAAACTGATATAATGCGCTACGCTCGTGGCGTATGTGTTACGAGCAGGTTTCATCCTTTCCGTGTTACGGTCGTGGCACGGTCGCCACACATGAATGTCTTACGGTCGTGGCGTATGGTCGACGATCATCACAACTACAAAATCGCATTTTCTTTGATGATTCATCTTTTCTTCTCGTTTTTGACGCTAGCTTTGCATGTTTCATGTTTTCTTCTTTGAGCTGTTATGTAATACCCGCAAAAGTCATGACAAACTCGAAATATTCGGAGCTAATCGGGTCAAAATAATACAAAACGGGTAATTTCATGGTAAATGAACGATACAATTTCGTGTTATCACCACGAGGATGTTAGGTTAATCTTAGTTAAACCTAAATTGGTTGTTGAAAAGACCAAGTCTTTAGGATTAATTATGAACCCTAGCTATTATTATGGAAGCCCAAACGAAGTTTCGTGGATCGCTTCTATAATAGGAATAGAACCCTTACTTTGTCGCCGCCTCGAATGTATTAGAGATTTAGCACCGTTATTTGTGTAATTTAGTTATTTGTGAGCCAAGCAATTATCAATTGATAAGTGCCTTGACTAGGATTTGGTTGTAAGGGTAGTTTATCACTCAAAGCTTTGAAGCACGAGTGTTTTGTCTCTTGATTAAAGCTTTGAAGCAAAATCAAGATAGTTTATTGAAGTGTGTCTTCACAATTCAATTAATCATTAGGTTGATATCACTGCTGTGATTGAGGGGAGTGAGTAGAACTCGTGTCTAAGTAGGACTTAGATTGAAGTTGCATGGTAGGTTTTAAGTGAAGGAAATAAACTGGTTGGTTTATTCCTGAATTAATTCTACTAATAGTGAATTTCCTCCCTAGCTTGGTAGCCCCCAGATGTAGGTGTAGTTACACACTGAACTGGGTAAACAATTTATTGTGTTCTTTACTGTTTCTTAAATTTATTGTGTGAATTGTTAACAGAGTGTCAGATAC
This sequence comes from Vicia sativa, assembly GCA_021764765.1. Classification (NCBI taxonomy): domain Eukaryota; kingdom Viridiplantae; phylum Streptophyta; class Magnoliopsida; order Fabales; family Fabaceae; genus Vicia; species Vicia sativa. The sequence continues at coordinate 57,978,181 of CM038793.1, read as the reverse complement.
TGTGTCATAACATTCTCTCGTGACATCACGATCTGCTGTCGAATTTCAAAAACATAACAAACTAATATAACAAACTGCTGCAAACATTTCTCCATAATATTCTCCAAAATAGCTCCAATATATTCTCCACAAATATCTTCATATTGTTATAACAACAAATAGAGAATCATCAAATCTGCAACAGGTCCTCCGATAAAGTCTCCCTAATATATCTTCATAATTTGGGCTCCAAGTAACAACAAGTAAGTTGTTACAATTTTGCGAAAGATGTTCCTTAGGAATATTCTACTTCATAACAGAATCCAATCGGTCATCTCAAACACGATGTCGTGACATCTTCTTCGACATGTTGTTCCAGATGTTGAAACATTACAACCCAACATGTTTCTCCATTAAATATAACTTCAACCTGTTTTCTCCTTATAAGTTATAAATCCTATTTAACCTATTGCTGCTAAGTTAGTTTTACCAAACATAAAGCCAATCCTAAAAATAGAGAATCAACAATCTCCCCCTTTGGCTTATTTTGGCTAAAACTAATTTACATAACCTTTGTATTACATAAGCATAATAAAATATACAAGGGTTTAAACAATTTAATCCAGCAGCATCAATTTAGAAGTCTTTAGTAGTCATTATTTATGTTATTTCAAACTTTAAAAGTGACAATCTCTAGTCTTCTTTTATGATGTCGAAACATCACACTAGGACATCTTTCTGGATGGTCCAAATCCAATGTTCTCTCTTTCTTTTAAGGATCCCACAGATCACACAAATCTCTCTCCCTTAAAAGTTGCTCTTCAGATATAACATAACATAAACACTTCTCCCCCGTTTTAGCCATAATAAGACAAAGGCTTGTTGAAGGAGGACTTACTATAGCACAGGAAACATAACATCATAGGCACCATTTTCACAAAGAAGGAGAAATATTGAGGCCATAATGCACATGAGGAAGAAGATAATAAATACTCCCCCTCAAACTGAGAATTATGCTACAACACAGAATGACACAACATCCTATTTTAGAGCATAAGAGGAAACACACTAATGTATAAACACTTGAACTATCCATTTACGTATATAGAGAACTAGACCTATATATTGGATAACTCGAATATTGTGACATAATTTATGTTCATAAATCAAAAGCAAGACACGAAATAGAATCTGAATAGGATATCCTATTCAACATCTTTGCAAAAACAGCTGCAAAGAGTGACCTTAGACTTAACAACGTCTGAACACTACCCTTTTCCCTATGTTTTCCACAAGTTGACAAACATAACCTTCACAGACTCTAAACTTACCCATATCTGAACGAAGGAGATGAGAGTAAAACAAACAAAGACACAACAAAAAGTGAAGGAAAGAAAAGGAAACAAAGAGACACTCTATATACCTGAGCAACCATGATGATTAATTCCTCCTTCTGGTCATTACATTTACTAGTAGTTGCTGATATTAGTAAAGTCTTCAAACTAGAATAGTAGTCATGCATTGTCAGAGCATACTACTTTAAACAAACTTAGAATATTCTTATTCTAAACCAAAGATAGAACTGCCACTTCTGAATGAGGTGATAGAATATCAAGATCCATAGTCCCAAGTCTCTTCCATAGACTATCATCAATAATGATGTTGCAACATCATTTGGGACACCATCAAATTTACTACAGAACGCATCAGCTTTGGTTCTGAGATTATAATAAAACTACATCTTCAAGATTTCATGTCACTTCAGCACATATCAATATACACTCCCCTTTAACATCAGCTAATGAACAATCTCCCCCTTGACATTAGCTGGTCATCAACATATAGAATGCTTTTGCCTTCGTTAATAAACATGTCCAATTGCACTAGATAAGGTTTACAATTTATAATTAATAATTAACAATAGAAAATTGTTCTTCAATTATTCATTCTTCTTCATTTGGACAGTTGTTTTTCAAAATATTGTTGCTTCCCAATGATACTTTTGCTCCCCTTAATATCGAAATCTTCCTTTTGGCTTCTAATATGAAGCTTACCATGTGTTGTTACTCCCGAGTTATACCAAATTAAGGACATCTTTAATGTTTGTCCTTGAAGCATTCTTTATTTGGAATTACCACAGCTTCCAAATTAGGAATCCTTAGTTTGCTTACTACACAATATTTAGATTTCCACACTATGTTCCTTGAAATAGAAGTAACTTCATATTTAATCATGTATAACTAATTTTATGTCTTAAAAAGATAAGTCTGAACCTTATCATATTTCTTTAATCTTTGGTGTCTTCAACAGTTGTGATGTTACATCTTCATGTAGAACATTCCCTTCTACACATCACAATCTTTATCTCTTTCTTGATTCAGATTTCCACACAGTTGTCACAAATATCCATCTCCCATCAAGATATTTGACAACATCTATATGTATCTCCTTAGCTGAACCAACTCTTCAAATAATCACCAGATAACATTGCCACACATCCTTAGCTTTTGAAGATAAAAGTGAACTTTAATATTGATATTTAGTTCACACTAGGCCATGAATTCTTCAAACAGATACTCCGCTCCCAACAGAGTATATGAATTTTGTATTCAGGTTGCACATCTTATAAGTACTTAGTCTCCCGTCAAAGTACCTACTAGTTAGTCAGTTAGAACTAACTACTCACACTAGATCATTCTAACTGATTACATCTTCACACTCACTTGTACTTCCAAGCAATAAAATATAAATTCAAAACTGAAGACTTTAAGATGATGTTTTGACATGTGTTACAACGTCATCCATTATAGTTCTGGGGGTAAAATCCGTAATTCCTACTTTAGGGGGGAACACAAGAAGCACTGAAACTGTCAACTTTACATCCAAGCAATTAACATATCAAGGAAAAATGTGATCCATATCTCAATATACTTTTCTTTAGACTTTCACTTCTGATTTTGAGATGATGGATTCTATAGTATGCATTGTCGACCTAGACTATCGAAAAATTCGAATTATGATAATGTATCGACACAAAAATGAAAATGAAGTCGCCACCGAGATTTATTTATTCCAAGAAGGAAAGGGGTAATATCGAATAAAACCCACGAGATAAAGAATAAGGCGGTCTACAAAATTAAGAGATGTAGGTTCGGGAGTCGGTTATGCAAGGGGAAGGTATTAGCACCCCTCACATCCATCGTACTCGATAGTACCCATCTAGTTCAAAGTATGTTTGTGTGTTTGTGTAAAAATTTTACGTTCTTTTAAGGTTTAAAAGGAGAAAGAAAGAGAGAAGAAATGTTTTTATTATTTTTTCTCGCCTTTGGTCGTAAGACTTAGTGCCTATGTACTCCCCCGTGCAATGGGAAAGTCAGAGCGTCGTAGTTCGGCTAGAAAATGATTGTTTGTTGATTTATTTTAAATGAAAAGACAAGTCATCATTTTTAAAGGAGAAGACTCGTCTAACACCCACAAGCTGTGATAAAGAATAAAGGACTACGCACCAACATGAGGGAGGTTTTGAGAACACCTCTAGTACTCAAGTGGAGAAGTCGAAAACCTTTGGAATAGAGGAAGAAGCATCTCAATTATAAATGAATCATGTCTAATCTTGAAAAGGGTTTAAAAGGTAAAGGTGCTCGAGCGCACAAAAGATATTGAATGTGTTAAGATTGATTTTATGTTGGGGATGACAAGTATCGAAACATTAGGCTATAATCTAATGATTTGAATACTAGAAATTGGCGAGTGAGCTCAACCAATCATCTCTCATCCCAAAAATTTATTATGAAATAAGTGTTTCGAGTGAGATAAAATATTTAAGTTATTGGGCTATCATCCAACAATCTAAAGACTTTAAATTCGATTAAGTCGTCGGGCTATCATCCAACAACTTAAACGAATGTCACTCCATTATTTTAATACGGATAGAAGTATTTAGTCTATTGGCTATCATCCAACAACCTAAAGATTTCCAATTCAATTAAACCGTCGGGCTATCATCCAACAATTTAATTGAATATCGCTCTAGTATTTTGACATGGATAGAAGTTTTATCTTATTGAGCTATCATCCAACAATCTAAAGACTTCAAATTTGTTTAAACCATTAGGCTACCATCTAACGATTTAAACAAATTTCATCCAAGTTTATTATGAAAAACATTTTTGAAAACAACTCGACGTTGGATCGAGTTTTATTGAAAGTGTTTTAAATGTTTGGTGAATGGAGAAAGAATCAGGTTATGATCAATCAAGCTAAAAGACTTGATCAATCTCGAGAGAATAGCCAAGCTTATTCCCTACTATGAAACCCTTATGGAGATGAAAAGAATTTGGTATGTGGACCAAGGCGCGAGAGATGGAGGAGGATCGAAATAATTGTAAATAACAAATAAAATCGACAAAGCCCATACAAGATGACCAACCTAAGTATAAAACAATTAAATTACATGTCTCCTAGCAAAGTGGGCTAGTCTACTATAACGACTAATTGAAACAGTTAATCGAAATAGGCTCACTGTAAGAAGGCTCAGGATCAAGCGTACATGGTGTGCGTGTGTAGTCACCGCAACGCTTCTAAGCTTTGTCGACTTATGGGTTTAAAATGATTCATAATTATTAGTTTAAAAATGATTTTTTTGGTTTTGTGTAAGTGAGGATTAAATTAAATAATAAAGTAACAACAAGCTAAATAATTATTACGAGTTTTTGGGGAGAGGGATACATCGATTACAAATGGGGAAGAAACAGTAAAATAAAATAGAAAGCGTTAATAATTACAACGCAGCAAGGGGATTGGGATACATTTTTCCGAATGCGGATAAATTAAAATTAAAGAGAAAACGGTAAATTAATTATGTTAACAGCATACAAACAGAAACCAAATGTGGAGAAACTTAAATATCAATAATTGCATCATTTGCATTTTATTGTATTAGAATAGATTGTAGAAATTGCTATACGAAGAAAATTACTGTAATATAATTCGAACTTATTTACGAATGAATAGATAAAGTATAATAATAAAAGTAATAAGTATATAGCATATATTTACAATACTAAGTATAATAATAAAAATACTATGTTATTATTTACAAAGTATAATAATCGAATTGAAATTAGATGAATTATGCACATGCGTAACTAAACAATTGATTTATTCTAGCGCTTCAATTAGCAAATGAACTAAAATGGAAGAAGTACAAGCTATGATTCAATTCGCTTCAAAACAAAAGAAATCGATTATGAGGTAAGTTAAAACAATGAAATTAAAAACCGCAGCTTATGCACATGAAATAAAGCTTGAATTCGGATTCAAAATTAATTGATTGAAACAAAGTCTGGACAGCCATATACACTTGTGCGTGGCAAATTGATTTCGATTCAAACAAAACAAAGTCGGGCAGCCGCTACTTAAGCATAAATTAATACTATAAAGTTGACTCGATTAATTAAAAACTTCTAACTCAAGCAAATTCAGCAACAAAGGGAACGAAACACATTTTTTATGTTCAAATTCGAAACAAAGAGAAAACAAACTTGTTGTCTCATAAGTTCAATCAAAAATGAAATAGCATGGCTGTCCCAAATGCGACATTATCATTAAACCTTCATCGAAACAAAAGTGGAATCCCTACCACAAATTCAATCAAAATGAAATAGCATGGCTGTCCCAAATGGTTTCTTGGTCACATCTTACGCGAATAAATGCGACATAGATATTTGAACCCTCATCGAAACTATCTATTTACGAAATTATAATTTGCAGCATTATTCGAGCTATATCACACATGTACAAAAACATTATAACGCATTGAACCAGAAACATAGCGCTTGTTATAGCGATTTTTCGGAAGCATCACAATTAGAAACCAAGTTATTTCACAGATTTCAGCATAAAAAAATCAAACCAAAAAGGATTAAACCAGTAAGATATCAACTAACAAAGACAATTGTAACATAAGATATCTTGACATCAATAAACCCATCTAATCTTGAGAAAAGGGAACTTAACTATGCAATCCAAGAAAGTCAATGAATGAGCATAAATGCACACTAAAAGCAATCGATTCAAATTTTACCGAGTGGTCGTAGGTCCGAATTGATATTATCGCTCATAGGGGAGACAAGGACGATGGCGTAATCGCTAATGTGATAATTCGTCGAATAGGATCTTGTGTGGTGTAGATGCGCGTAAGAGAAAAAGTCGCTGTTCAAAGTCAATGGGAGGGAGCCCATTTCCGTAAACAACAATGCTTTAGAGGTAATAGCTGCTATCGACATTGGTGAGACCGGAGAGGGTGATGTTGGTGTTTGTAAGGCAATTGATCGAGTGATCCCCAGACCCTGAAGGAGTTATAGCAGTCCTTCCACCATTCCAATCATTTGAGATGCCAAGATTTGAGAGATTGGCACCGCAAAACCCCGCATGCACGAGGTCAAGGATGAAGAGAGTGTCGTTGAAGGAAATAGCGTGACATGAGTGAGAGAGATGTAGCATAAGGGTGAACGCAGCGAAAGTATTTGAGACGTTGCAACGCCGGGAGCTGAGGAAAGAATATGGAGGTGGTTGTATGGCTGTGAGGCGGAAGCTGAAGTAACGGTGGTGTGAAGAATTGAAAGGAATGTGGTAACGAAGAATGAGGGTATTATTACTGGAACCTGCAGAGGGAGATGGAGTAGATAGACGATGAAAGGGGTTTGTGGCTGTGTAGAAGATACGGTGAGGGAGTATGGTGTGTGACGAGAATAGAGGGAGCTAACAGTAGCAGAGATTCGGCGATGGAGAGTGAGAGTTTCTGTGAGGAAGATTGAGGAATGAGGTAGTATGGATGATGGAGAGTGTTTGGAGATGAACAGGGAGCGACAGATACGGTGGGAGTTTCACGGAGGGAATAGAGGAAAAGCGATGAGAGGTTATTATAGAGAAGGAAAAAGAGGATGAAGAGAGTTTCTTTATTTTTCGATATCTTTTTTTAAACAAAGGACAATATATATATATATATATATATATATATATATATATATATATATATATATATATATATATATATATATTATTGTCACCGCTTTAAGAGGGAGAAAAAGATAACAACAAAGAGGCTATCGTAAAAATAAAGGAAACAAAGAGTCTCTCTTCATCCTTCTTATATATATATATATATATATATATATATATATATATATATATATATATATATATATATATATATATACAAAATAAACTAGGTTTAACAAATTTTGATAATGCCTAAAATGCCCTTTTCATAAAATGGGCCGTAAAGATGGGTCGGTAAAAATAACAAACCCAATATTATTTTTGTTTTGATTTTTGGAGAAAATATTGAACACTCAAAATTGTCAAAATGAAATAAATTCGACAATAATTTATTCAAAAAATAAAATGAGCATATTAAAATAAACTACGGGTCTCATAGATTAAAGAAAAATTATTGAAATGGTTAAAATCGAAGAAAATGATAATAAACAATACCCGATTGTAAATACTTACGCTAAAAACGAGTTTTAAACAGACGAAAAATTAGGGAGAACACATTTTTATGATCTACGTGACACGTTAATTCATAAAACAGTAAGTAAAAGATGAAAACTTGAAATATTTTCCCTGCTAATTTTCGCACAGTGTTGAATTACTTTTAATAGACTGTTTATAAAACCGAAATATCGATACCATCGACATATAAATAATTTAAAACAATGCAATAAACAGGCAGAGAGGTAAAAATAAATGAAGTGAAATAACGGGTATTTTTATAACTAAAAATGATGCGAATATCTATTTAGATTGGCTTTCGATCACTTTAAATATTTAAATGATGCATATGCAATGAGTAAATGACTGATTTTTTTTAATATAAATACAATACAAGTAAAAAAATAACAGGGTAAAATTTGGGATGCAACATGCACCTACAGAGGATATTCCCTCAACTAGGTTTCTAAAACAAACTTAATCATGGCATAACACAAAAGTATGTAGATTCTTTCAAGATAGTCTGCCTTCCTTGATTCATCTTGACAATACCCTTCCTGGACAGTACTTAGGGCGGTCAACATTCAAGACCATGTTTTACTATGGTTGTGACACAGTATTCAGCTCCAAACTATTTTAAGGTCATGAATAACTTTCCACATATCTCGTTCCTTTGATTAGAAGGTTGAACTAGATATAAGCTCATCTTGATATCACATAAAGGGGTTGAGGGGTATACCTTTATGAGTCTCTTACTTGCATTGAGCTTGACTTCTATACTCCCATAAGCTTAGGTCAGAAATAAACTGACATCTGGAGTATAAGAACTTGTTGATTGTGTCCTGATCAACAGATAAGCAGATGTCTCCTCTTCCAGATCAGGAGTAGGTTCCAAATTTATGTATTCACACTACATTAGTTTAGCACCAGAACATTTGTTCTTCAATTGGTAGTCGATACCAAGACTAATGTTCTAACATCCACTAGAACATTTGTTCCATCTTCTGAACACATCATCCTTGAAGGTCTTCAAGGTAAAAACTTTGCAGATGAATATGAGTATAATTGATCAATTGATCCCCATCAACTTTAATAATCCATGCCTTTATGAGTGGACTTGAGAAAGATCTCAAGTATCTTTGACAAATTTACTATAGATGTAATAATCTTCCATATTGACCAGTGGTTTTCACACAGATATATAGCAGTTATTTTAGTTATTATTTATTTTACTTATCGAGCTTTTATTTCATTTTATTGCATTTTATGATTTGGTTTTATGTTTTACTGTTTTCAGGTTCGCATGAATAAAACATGACAAATCGGGGGGCAGAAAAGGCAGGAGTGCAGAAAAAGATTATAAGTGGAAGAACTGAAGACCAATACGACATGTGTCTGCTAGCACGACACGTGTTGGATATATGCTCAAATCCTAGTACAAAAAACAGAGGCCTGAATAGGGCACTCGTGCTGCCTGGCACGACCCGTGTCAGGAGGCCTGGAGCAAAAATAAAATCTTCAAAATCAGGGACTAACACGACCCGTGTTGCACAGTGTAACACGGTGAACTGACTTTGTAGGTTTTGTATCGCAAATGTGCGGATAGCAAGAGTCGCCACCGACTTTTATTTTTATCCAATTAAGGGAAGGTAAAAGTAACAGAAAAAGACCTTCGTTAGATTCTGAGTTCGGGAGAATGGTTATGAAAAGGGAAGGTATTAGCACCTCTTTCCATCCGTAGTTATCTACGGGCTCTTAGTTGCTCTAGATCACTTTTAAAATTGCTTTCTGTGTGTTTGACAAAAATGTTTTGAAAAGGCATTTCGCTTTGACTTTGTAATGACTCATGTAGGAGTGTATACAAAGTGTTCGGAAATGTTTCGTTTTGAAAAGAGTTTTGAACTTTGAAAAAAGAGTGTGTGGTGTGAAAAGCATTTGGTAGAGCGAGCAACTAGGAGACTTATTTACCCACTCAGAATTGGTCGTTTTTGTACTTCTACATTCCTTTAGAATAGCGCTAGCCGTACCATTAGTTAGTAGGTAGCTCCATTCGTTGGATGTAAGCGGGACATTCGAAGGGACATCGGATGGTCATAGAAGGCAACTTATAGGAAGTATCCTAGCACATTCGAAGGGACTATCATCATTTTTCGTAGGCGGCAATCGAGGGTCAAGATCATGTATTCGGAGGCGACATCGTGGGTCTATGATCTTTGTATCGAAGGGACTATGATGATTTGTTTTGAAGGCGACGGTGCTAGAATACCTCTACGTTCGAGGGACATGACCATATGAATTCGTAAAGGCAACGAGAGAGAATTACCCTAAGGGGTGCATGTGTGAAAGAGTGTGTCAATTCAGATATTTTATCTTGAAAATTAGAGGGCTATGTTCAATTTTATCTTGCCATACACGCCTAATTACTAGCAATTTACAGGGTGCGGAAATTAAAATGCGGGAATGTAAAGATGCGGAAAAGTAAATGTCCTACGCTATTACATGGCTTTGGGGAAGATACATAATTTAAACTTGCGGAAAATAAAAGCCTAATTAAAGCTATTACATCCCATGAGCAGTTACATAATTGGAAAAAATAAAACGATAGAAGAAATCGTCTGGAACGGAATAACCTGTAAGAGAATGAGAAATCGGAAAATACGAGAGGAATCGAATAAGAGAAAAATGTTAGTAAAAATGCAATTTTTTAGATGAGAAAAATATGACATGCTGGAAATAACATAATTATGCTAAAATAATTTTTTGGGATTTTTTGGATGCATTTTAATAATTTAAAACTAATTAAAATTGATTAAAATGGTAAATTATGAATAAAATAAAATATGCATGCAAAACAATATTTTTTTAATTTTATAAATTAAATAAGTATTTTCTGAAAATAAATGCAAAAGGAAAAATATTTTTGATGATTTTTAATGCATGAATAAAAATATTGAAAAGAATTAAAATGCATGAAAAAATATTAAATAAATAAAATATGAAAATAAGAGTTTTGTAAAAGAGTAAAAACCAAATGGTCCTGGGGAGAATCGAACCCAGGACCTTGCCTTCACAGATCCCATGCCTTGCCAACTGAGCTGGAGCGCGCAACTGTTTGAAACCTGGAACGAACGGATTGTGAACGGGTGTCACGTCCCCATTGCCACGAACTCGCGCCAGACTTCATCTTCTCCAATTTGAATTTGAAAATTCAGCGTCGGCCATTGTTTGACGCTACCGACCCTGGCTAAAACGAAAATCAAGCACACATAATATAAATGAGTTCTAAGACCATGGTTCGATTCTAGACATCATTCCGAATGCAATGATCACAGTCTCGTGGTCCAATTTATCCTAATAAGCAAAACCCTAAATCGTGTCCAGGAACCCTAGCCATGGCAATTCGAGTTTTAGGCCATAGAAATACGATTAACTTGCCCAGATCGTTTGCAAACTCATCACTGATCACAAAAACAACAATAAAACAGGTTAAAAATGCATGATAATTGAAATACGATTTTGAGATTTTCTTGAACAAACCAAATTCGGATTCTCCAATTCTTGATGGTTTTGAGCAATGTGAGGGTCTGGATCGACTCAAGAGGTATCAAGGAATGCAATGGACACCTTAGAATCGATTGAAAACAGTTGGAACTAGGGTTGCAATTTGCTTGTGTGCCACGGTTTTTTGAGTTGCAATAAGGGTTTCTCCAGCCAAATTCTCTACCCTAATTCGTGTGGCATGAGTTATGTATATATAGTAGAAGGATTTGGAGTTAATTTGAGGAAGAATCAATCACTAATCAATGCAAATCAAATTTGATTTTGTACAAAATCAAATTTTCATTTTTTTGATCAATTTTCAATCAAATCTTGCCATATCAATCCAAATTTCGAAATTTGTTGGCTTTGTTGAGTTGCTTGGATCTCAAGGAAGAGAGAAAAATCAAGTTTTCAATTAATTTTGATTTTATACTTTATTTTTGAATTTAATTTGTATTTAAATGAATAAATTCCAAATTAAATAGAAAATAAAATAAAAACTCGTGGCATTGGGCTTGGATATTCCTAATTGTATAAGGAACAAGTTTGATGAAGAAAAGGTAAGCCCATTTGCAAAACAATTTATTTTTAGAAGCATCTCTCTTTGTGCACTCTTTCAAAATTGCCCAACTTGTGAATGGTGTATCTTGCTCAATTTTCCACATTTTTGAGTGTTCTTGGACTTTTTGGAAAGCTCTAATAATCCTCTAACCATCCTTTTGGTATCATCTCAATTGAGTTTCCATGCTCAATATATCCTCAAAACAAAATGTTGACTTTTGTTGACTTTGAAAATGACCAGAATGTTTTGAGCCATACCTCTCAAATGAAGCATTTTTTGGACATTCTTGTGAGACATGAAGTTTTAGAGAATTGAATTTCCTTCAAAACAAGAGGTGGTGAAAAAATTTCTGAGAAAGTATGAGAAAGTTATGATCACTCAAAGTTCAGCTTGACTTTTCACCTAGAAACCCTAATTTAGAAAGTTTGACTTTTGAGCAAATCTTGAGTTTTCTTGATGAATCATGATCAACCCTTGATCAAATGATGAATGTAACTTCAAAATGAGGATGTTGACCAAAATCATGAAGTTTGATCAGATGTTGACCACAGCTGACTTTTGTCCAATACAACCGATTTTCAACCATCCGAGCAATTGTCTGAGGAAACTTGACTTGTGAGGCTTGAAACTTGACATGGAGAATCTTTGAAGCATATGAGGAGGCATGAAGGACATTTGAGATGTTGGAAGTCCATCTGAAGCTGAGAATTGCCAAACCCTAGTTTGGGTTGATTGTCTAGGAGAGAGTTTTGTCCGATCAACTCTCGAGGAATCTTCGAGTATGGATGTATGAGATATCTTGAGAAGATGGAGGGCAAATTTTGGGGTATGACAGTTGCGCCTGTTCAATCTTCTTGTACTGGAAGGTTAGATTGACATACTTGTCTTTCGTGACCTGAAGGTAGAAGATGATTGAACACTCGAGTACACTTGAAAATTTGCACTCGCTGTTGGTGGATGATGCGGAACGGGCTTACGATGCCATTTGGAGAAGGTAGAGACTTCACTGGGGATGAGTCGATGCTAGACTCGAGGTTGTTGATAGGAGGAGAATCGCTGGAGATGGGCTTGAGATGCCATTGGAAAGGTCGATGCCGGGAGTGAGCCGATGCTAGGCTCGTAGTCGCTTTTTGAAGGAGCATGGAGATGCGCTTAAGATGCCATCCCGAGGAGTCGACGTTAGACTTCGTGCTCATCTTTGAATGAAGTTATTGGTTTGTATTGATTTTTAACCAAATATGCAGATTCTCGAAGCGGAGAAATGTTGATAAGTAGTCTGAGATGGGCTTAAGATGCTATCCAGGCAACCGAGTCGACGCCGCACTGTAGTTGCTGCTGATAATAAGAAGGATTCAATAGATCTTCGTGCGATTACTCGAGGGATAGTAATTTGGCAAAGTGTGGATATCGTCCTCAGTGCATCGGTATTGATCCACTTCGTTATCGGAGGATAACTTGTGATCGTCGGATAGGTTTCCGTCCGGCTTCGGTATTAATCCCGGATCCGTTGTCGAGGACAACGAGGGCGGTCGCTTAGATAGTTTTCCGTCGAGATTCGGGCTTAATCTCGACCAGCTTGTCGGAGGACAACTAGGGCGGTTTTCGATAGTTTTCCGCCGAGATTCGGGCTTAATCCTAGACCACCGTCGGAGGACAACTGGGGCGGTCTTTCGATAGTTTTCCCAGATTCGGGTTTAATCGACCGCTTAGGCGAAGTGATTTCCACCTGTTCTGGAGAAAACAAGAGAAACTTTGATAGAATATTGTTAGTCTTATGCAAATTATGATGCATGACAATGTATATGAATGACATATGCATGAATTATGACTTTATGAGTAATGTATGAATGATAGATGTTGTGGTATTTCAAAACATATCCATCTTGAAGAAGATGCGGATGTTCTGCTTGAGGATTCTTGACTTCTGTTTGGGGATGGAGATCCTGAGAAGAAAAGAACTTCGATCCCTCCGATGCACTATCTGACCAAGTCTTGAGCCTAGATATTATTAAGGAAGGTAGAGATTGAGAAACTCGTTATTGGAGATCTCATACATAGACCCTGCTGGGGAGAGTCTGGGAGGCAATCTGTTGGGGATCTTATTGGGAAAATTTAGGAGGCTCTCTACTGGGGATTTTGAGTGTAGATCTCGCTGGAGAGCGTTTGATGGTTGCCGGAGACCGGGTCAGCCCTGGAATCTCCGATCGGGAATAGAAGATGTAGATTTTCTCCGGTGCACTATCTGACCAAGTCTCAAGTCTGGATAACGCTGCTGGAGAAAAGGGGAATTGTTGAGAGATATTTTGCTGATGATAAATACTCGGCGGGATGAAGTGTTACCGCTGAGACCGATGTAACATTGCTCACTTGAGTGGAATCACTGCTCGGGACTAACGATACTACTGGGAAGGTTTGTTGTGAGTGACATCTGTGGGATCATGCTCGGGGAAATGCATTGGTGACTTTCGTCATCTCAATTCCTAGAGCCTGTAGTAACTACTTTTGTATGTCCACTTTTCGCATGTTGTGGATAGATTCTTATTGTCAAATGCATATAATCATTCAAAGCAAACGCTGGACTTATTGCAAACGACAATAGTGAAAATGTAAAGAGAAAGAACTTGTATTCATTTGAAATGTATGCTGGCCAAGTAGTTTGTACACAAGAAAGGTAAAAGCTATGCGGAAACAATCTCGTTAAGTTCCAACCATGCTAGTACTCATATATTTCAACTATCTCATCTCCTTGCTGTCAGAGAAAGTGAGTAGATCGATCTTCGCCATTTGAATCTTGAATGCCGATAGTAGTCCGAAGTTGGGATCCGAAGAGACATAGTCGACGCTTAAATCCCTAACTTTTGCCTAGACCGCCTTTCGGTTTTCACCACCGATACCCTTTTGCCCAAGCCGCTTTTTAGGTTTTCGACTACGGTGTGCATGTTTTGTATATATCCTTAACTTTGCCCGAACCCTTTGGTTCGCCAGACGCCCTTATTTTTCCTAGGTCACCGACCTAGCGGGTCTCTTCATGCGTAGTATTTTTGACTATGTCCGCTCACATGGTGTGGGAAGTCTTCACCATCCATGGTGCTAAGTATCATAGTCTCCGAAAATATCTGTCTTGACTACAAATGGTCCCTCATAGGTGAGTCCATTTGCCCCGGATCACCTTGTGGAAGAATGATGCGCTGACTACTAGGTCACCAACTTGGTAGACTCGGTGCTTGACCTTCTTGTTAAATGCTCGATCATTCGCTCGATAGATCTGTCCATGGCGTATGGACGCGAGTCGCTTCTCATCAATCAAATTAATCCGTCAAGGCGAGTCTGACCCAATCGCTTCGCTTAACTCTCGCCCGGAGGACTCGTCGAGGGTATCCGAACCTCGATAGGTAGGACGCCCATACCGCATACAAGAGAAAAAGGGTTGCCCTGCTGATGTTCGTATCAGAAAAGCGATAACCATGAAGAGCGAATGGTAACATCTCATGCCAATCCTTGTAAGTCACCGCATCTTCTCAGATAATCTTCTTAATGTTCTTGTTGGCGGCTTCCACGCCATTCATCTTAGGCCGATATGGAGAAGAATTGTGATGCTTGATCTTGAACTGCGTGCAGAGTTCGGTGATCATCTTGTTGTTGAGATTAGAGCCATTATCTGTGATAATCCTTTCGGGAGTGCCATATCGACAGATAAGATTATGCTTGATAAATCGAGCCACAACATTCTTGGTAACAGATGCGAACGAGGCTGCTTCTACCCACTTGGTGAAATAATCAATTGCCACAAGGATGAAACGATGTCCGTTGGAAGCGGTGGGCTTGATTTCTCCAATCATGTCAATGCCCCACATTGCGAAAGGCCAAGGAGCTGTTAGGATATTCAGAGGTACTTGAGGTACGTGCACTTTGTCTGCATAAATCTGGCACTTGTGACATGACCGAGCGTAGCGGTGACAATCAGTTTCCATGGTGGACCAATAGTATCCTGTTCTCAGAATCTTCTTAGCCATTGTATGCCCACTGGAGTGGGTACCAAATGCGCCTTCGTGTAACTCTTCCATGATACGTATTGCTGTTTTTTGATCTACACAGTGGAGTAAGCACAAGTCGTGGTTGCGCTTATATAAGATGTCCTTGCTGAGGAAGAATTTGGATGCAAATCTTCTCATGAACTTCTTATCATTGATAGATGCCCTCGTGGATATTCCCGAGTCTCAAGATACCTTTTCACGCCATAGTACCAAGGTTTCTTCCGTATCAAGCTCATAACAATATGCTGGTTCGTCAAACTTCTCAATGATGATCTGGGGAGCCTCGTTGTCCCATCTGACCTTGAACATAGATGACATAGTAGCCAATGCGTCTGCCAACTTATTCTCTTCTTGTGGAATGTGATTGAAAGTAATCTCTTCAAAGTAGGGGATCAAACTCAGAACATGCTCTCGATACGGAATAAGATTCGGATGCTTTGTATCCCACTCGCCCTTAATCTGACTGATCACTAAATCTGAGTCTCCATACACTTGTAAGGACTTGATTCTTAAGTCATTAGCAGCTTTGATACCCATGATGCACGCTTCGTATTCGGCCATGTTATTGGTGCAACTGAAACATAATCGGTGAAAGGCGATGTCCGTGCAGGGTAATAATGGCGCCAATGCCATTGCAAGTGCATTTGAGGCTCCATCAAAGACCATGGTCCATCGGGATCCTTGTTCGTGTCCTTCGTCTGGCCTCGGTTCTTCACAATCAGAATTAGTAAAACATCTTCGTCTGGAAATTTGAACTGCATAGACTGATAGTCATCTACGACTTGATGAGCCAAATGATTGGCTACTATACTTCCTTTGATCGCTTTCTGAGAAGTATACTGGATGTCGTATTCGGTCAAGATCATTTGCCATCTTGCTATTCTTTCGGAGAGAGCTGGTTTCTCAAATATGTATTTTATCGGATCCATCTTGGAAATCAATAAGGTAGTGTGAGTCAACAACATCGCCTTAGTCGAGCAGCCAAGTTAAAGCGTTGCAAGTTTTCTCGAGCTGTGAGTATCTTGTTTCACAGTCGGTAAACTTTTTGCTAAGGTAGTATATTGCATGCTCTTTTCGACCGGACTCGTCATGTTGCCCCAACACACACCCCATTGAATTCTCTAACACGGTCAAGTACATGATAAGAGGTCTTCCTTCAAGCGGCATTAGGATAGGAGGATCTGTAGGTACTCCTTGATTTTGTCAAAAGCGATCCGCAATCGCCATTCCATTCCACTACTTGATCTTTTTAAGTAACTTGAAGATTGGCTCACAAGTAGCGCTATGTGCAATGAATCGCAATGTAGTTCAATCGCCCAAGAAACCTCTCGACTTTTCTCGTGCGGGTGTTGGCATCTCCCGAATGGCTTTAACCTTGGCGGGTCAACTTCAATACCTTTACCACCGACAACAAACCCTAAGATTTTTCCGTTCGACTCCAAAAGTGCACTTGTTAGGATTGAGTCTTAGTTTGTACTTCTTCAATCAAACAGCTCGCAAATGATCAAGATGTTCTTCTTCACTGCGGATCGAGCTATCATGTCGCCGACGAGACCTCTATCTCGTGATGAATCATGTCATGAAATAATGTTACCATAGCACGATAAGTGCCGGTTCTTCATCCGAACGGCATAACCTTGTAGCGTAGTGCCCCACCGTAACAAAAGTAGTCTTCCATGTCTTCGTGAGCCATTTTGATTTGATTGTAACCGAGAAACCATCCATGAAGGATAAACCTTATGTTGAGCGGTGTTGTCAACCAGAACATCAATATGAGGAAGGGGAAAATCGCCTTTCGGATTCGCTTTGTTTAGATCTCTGTAATCCACACACATTCGAACTTTACCATCCTTCTTAGGCACGGGTACCACATTCGCAACCCATTGTGGATAGGAAGTAACAGCTAGAAGCCGGCTTGAATGTTTTATAACTTCGCTTTGATTTTCTCTTACATCTCAGACGCATGCGATTTAACCTTCTGCTTCACCGAGAAAACCTTCTTTGTTGGCAATCGTGTACCACAATATCAATGTCTAAACCGTGCATGTCTTCGTATGACCAAGCAAAACCTCAATGTAGTCTCGTAGCATCTGATCATCCTTTCTTTAACGCGCCTCAAGACCCCTCCTATCTTGATCTTTTATGTCTTCGCTAGTACCCAAATTCACAACCTCAACTTGCTTTCGTGGTGGTCAGATAACTCGCTTCTTCTTGTCAGAGTCCGCAAGTTCTCCGGCACTTCACAATCTTCCTCACTTTCGCCTTCGCTTGGTAGATCGGATTATCGAATTCATATTTAGCAATAGCATAGTGTTATCAACGAGATTCGGAGTGATTCTCAGTATCACGTGGGTGTGTAAGAAACACTTAGCTTTTTGAGGGGTGACAAAGTAAAGAAAGAAAACAAACAATTGAATGCAAAATTCCAACGAATTTATTGAATGAAAATACGCAAACGATGATAATAACCTCGCAAACGAGCCATGATGCCCGGTAAGGCACTAGGCTTTAGAGTTTATTGTTCAAACATAAAAATACGAAAAGCAAAACAAAACAAGAGCAATTACTCCCGGCTAAAGGAGATTGGTATGACGCCTTCACCTTCCAATTGCCGAGCCTATGATCCGAGTTGAGAAGATCCACTTGTCGATGTCGAAGCCGTTATCGCCGCCTTCTATAGCATGGATTCCACTGGCCGATGGAAAGGGAGTTGGCCGCACGCTCGCGGGCGATCATCTTCTCGACCTTGATGGTGAAGCCTAAACCACCTTGTTGGATTTGAAAGAAAGATCGGGAGCTGACCCCAAACAAGACTACCTCCTTCTTCAACAAAGCAATTGAGCATCTTTCAATGAGGCCATCCTAGGCGGAGCTTGTGTAATTTCAGAGTAAGGAGAGTCAGCATGACTGGTATTGTTTCAAAAGCTTGACAGGAGTCTCAAGAATTCACCCTCCACCTCGAGGTATCGGAATGATCAGATGATTGACCATATACTCTTCTTCACCACATACCGTAACAACCTTCCCTTTCACTGGTACTCACCGATGTAGGTAGAGGTACCGCCCTATGTATCCAAGGGTGTCCAAGTAGGCAAGAGTAAGCGGACGGATGTCCATGACAAAGAAAGTGGAATCAAAAGTCCGGGAACCGACTTTAACAGTGAGTGAGTTTCCAAGTACTGCTCGCTTAGAACCATCAAAAGCTCTCACAATAATGTCACTAGGTTTCGTGACCAACCCTTCAACATCGAAGTCGATCAAAAGCGCCTTCGTAGGATGTTCAAAGCAGAACCAGAATCCACCAAAACATGAGATAATGTAATACCCTTGCATTCAACAGAGATGTGCAAGGCTTTGTTGTGTTTCTTTCCGGCAGGAGTCAAATCAACATCAGAGAAGCCTAGGCCGTTGTTGCAGCCTGCTAGCAATACAAACTTCAAACCGGTCAAGTAGTAGTGTTCGGCACGTGAGCATTCTTCAGAAACTTCACCAAGGCATTATCATGAGCCTCGGAGCACAAGAGCAGAGCAAGCATGGAGATCTTGGACGGAGTCTGTCCCAACTGTTCCACAACATTGTAGTCACTCTTCTTGATAATCTTCAGAATTTCCTCCATTTCTTGTTTGAGGTGTCCTCGAACTTCCTTTGGTACTTGGCCGAGCAGGATGAGTCACGGTTCTTTCCTCTAGCTTGGGAATGGATTGAATAGCCGGAATGCGAGCCGGAGTCGCAGTTGTCTTTTGGAGGAGAGATTGAGAGAAAACTCTTCCTGCTCGTCACCTTACTTGATCCTGATGTTGTCAATGTCGAATGGTAGCTTTAATCGTAAGATCTTCAATGGTCGAGGGTCTTGCTTGACGCCATGATAGTAAACATCAACTCCATAATTCCAAGGGATAGCCTTGTTAGAGGAATATGGAACCGGTCCGGAGAAGTAATAATAAGAGGTGCCACTTTAGGCACAGGATCGCAGAGGAAATCCTTATTGTGTTAACATCAAGATAATCTTCTCGAAATCCACCCCATCCGGTCACCTTAACATATTCAATAGGAATTTTGTAGCTCTGAGAATAAAGGTACTTCACCATGTAATCATACTTTCCACTTGGCTGTCCTAAGGTGTCCCCACATGATGGTGCAGCTTCATTCGCATTATCAATCTTCGCTTAGACATTTCTTCACACTTTTGTATGTGTGGTTTCGTAAATACTATCTCGCGGTTATTCATCATGCATCGGACACGCCTTCTCAACCAAGCACAACCATCGCAGATGGGCACCAACGACAATTCTCGGCATCCTCGATTGACACCGCTTAAAGAAATTCTTCTTAATAAATATCGAGGAATGGTCAAGTCATCTATGTTGAAAACATAAGTATCTTCACCAACAAAGATTGGAACTTTTGTCATGGTTAGGCATATAGCGTTGATCACATTCGAGTCTCAACAGAGGGTCAAACTCAACTGCTTAGCTTCAATCATATCTTGAATCTTGTTCTTCGTGAGCCCAACAACCATGTTGTGTCCGTGGCTATTGGAGTGGTAAGCACGCTTAGCATTAGGATTGTATCTCGAGAGGAAGTATTGACACCGAGGAGGATCCTCAAGGTAATCACCGCTTTCAACATGTGTTGCAAGGCTTGCGACAATGGCATGTTGATCTTTGTAAACCGCTTCGTGGCGCTGCTCGCTACGTTGTCTCACCGAGGTTGGCCGGTGTAGGATCGAGATCACAACTTCCCCACGATTGAGCGTCGGTCTTGGCTCGGTTTTCTCGACCATACACAAGATTAACTTATTTCTTACCACCAAAAGATCTCTTCAAAGATTGAAGATGTCTCTACATGAATCTTTCCGCCTTGATACCATCAATACG
Source organism: Vicia sativa (assembly GCA_021764765.1). NCBI lineage: Eukaryota > Viridiplantae > Streptophyta > Magnoliopsida > Fabales > Fabaceae > Vicia > Vicia sativa. The sequence goes on along the minus strand of CM038793.1, from coordinate 57,957,692 downwards.
TCATCAATATCATCTCTTGAATCCCATCAAGAGTTTCCGATCGATGATTGAAGAACGGGCCCGCCGTTGTTCCCATAAACATATCAACCAACTCCCTATTGGAGAAGGGTGGCTGAACTCTGCCTGCTACATCTCTCCACTTCTGAGCATACTCCTTGAACTTCTCATCACGACCCATAGACATACTTTGTAGTTGCATGCGAGTGGGTGTCAATTCAGCATTGTACTCATACTGTCTGTAGAAAGCATCTGCTAAGTCACTCCAAGTACGGATACGGTCATTCTCTAGCTGATAGTACCATTCCAACTGGTTTCCGGACAAACTCTCTTGAAAATAGTGCATCCATAACTTTCTGTCATCAGTGTGGGGATTGATCTTCTGGACATAGGATTTCAAGTGCAGCTTAGGGCAAGACATGCCATCATACTTAGCAAAAGTTGGAACTTTGAACTTGGGAGGAATCACAACACCAGGGACAAGACTCAGATCAACAAAATTCAGCCCGGACATCTTCAGGTTTTCCACATCATTCAAACGGTCTTCAAGTTGTTTGTACTTGTCATCTTCATCAGAGTATTGGCCATCATCATAGACTTTTTCAGGCTCATGCTGACTACCTTCACCATCACCCTTGTTACTTTGCTCATCCTCCTTCTTGACACTTCCTTCAGAGAGCTCAATTCAACTAACCACTCTAGGACCTCCTTTGTAGGCCTCGCCCATGTGAGAAGACCAACAACCTTCTTCTTTCTGTTGATGAGCTTCTTCAGATCTTCTTGGCCTTGGACCAAGCTGGTGAACATCTGCTGAAACTGAGCATTCTGAGCCTAGAGATCTTTGACAGTTTGTTCAAGAGCCATTTCTGCTAAAATAAATAGCGAGCAAATGAGAAAACCAATCTTCAATGTACCTGTGATGCAATGTTATGCTATGATATGCAATGTTTATGCGAATGCAATGCAATGTTTTCAAGGACCTTAGAGATTTAAATTTGTTAAACAAGCAATGAACAAACATTTATTAGTACTCTTTTTATTATTTTATTTTTTTCTTTTTAAGTACAAAAGATAGTTCAAGACAAGAACAACAGAAAAGCATAAAAATCTGAAAGCTCTAAGTCTCCCATGGGCGCTTCTTGGTGCCGAGGTAGGCTGATGTTTCGCCTCGTGAAGTAGCTTAGTCAACTCTAGCACTTTCTTCTCACTTGCATAGCATCGAGCTTCAAAGGTATCCCTCTTCCTTGAGCTGAATCGTGATCTCTTCAAGTCTTCAAAATCAGAGGCATGTCGATGGAGAACAAGATAGGCACGCCACCCTATAGCAACAGTTCCATAATTACCGTAGAACAGCGTGAATGGCATCATGAGGTGTTGAGCTCGAGCTCGCACCCATTTGAGGTAAGGTTCCCAAGGAATGGAGTTCTCGTGCCCCAAAGCCTTGGTATCGCCTTCTTTACCCCAAGCGTATGAACCTTCATCGTAATTCGAGATCGTGGTTGTAGTCGAACACAATATCTTGGAGAAGCATATCATGTGGGCCATCTCTTCGAGCAAAACCAAACTGACGTAGAGCTAGAGAAGGGTTATAAGTAATACCTCCCCTTATACCAAGGAGTGGTACATAAGGGAATTCTCCACAACGCCAATGAAGGTGAAATCCTTTTGAGAGAAAAGACTCCAACGGATATCTGAATGAGAGAGTGACATTAACCTTTGTGACCATCTCAACCTTTGTTCGTTCTTCAAAACTGATGGAGGAAGGTGCGAAATAAACCACCTAGCAAGTAACGGTATACAACACATGAGAGTTCCTTGTCTTTAGTAGTACGAGGTGGAGAGAATGTAGAATGTCTCCAAGTAAAGTAGGCACGGATTGCGGGCAAGGAATAACTTGATGGCGCTGACATCTATGAATTGATCCGAGTTAGGGAATAAAACCAAACCATAGATTAGCAAGGCCATAATGTCTTCAAATGCATGGAAACTCATAACTTTGAGGAATTCTGCTTTCTTAATTAGGAACTTAGCAAGTAAACCCTTAACTCCACTTCTAGTTTCCCAATTGGCTTCAATGTCCGAGCTTCAGATGTAAGGCGATGCGATGTCTTCGCATTTAGGAACCTTTTCCAAACCGTGAATGGCATTTGGTCAAGAATAGGTACCCCAAGTAGTTTAGATAACTCTTCCAAGGTAGGAACCAACCGATAACTGGAATGTAAAGCAATGGTGTTTCGGATCAAAGAACGGAATAGACATGCATCATATCTTCTTCAAAACCGGAGATAACCAAGTCAAGTAGATAACCATGTCTTTTGATGAACTGAGCATGGTCGGGAATTTCTAAAACCAATTCTTTGAGCTGAGAAGGTATACCCATAAAGTTGATTCGGATGGTCTTTTTAGAAGCCATAATACCCTATAAAACAGAGCAAAGATAAATCCCTAGGTCCTTGAAATAGTTAGAAATGATATGCAATGCAAATGATGTCATGATGTCATGTTTAGCACACACAAACAATTCACACAATGAGCCTAGGTTTAAGGCTTGCATGAGGTATAGGTGATTACCCCACCAAGAGTTCGAGTTGGTTCATCCTGTCCTATAATAGTAACCGGGTTCTAGGAATCTCACATCATTGATCTTTCTCATAGGCGTTTATTTCAATACGACTACCAAGTGGTCGACCAAAAATATCCCAAAAGTCTGATCTTAATGAGCGTAGCATCGAGTATCAACCAACCTTAGTCTGCACCAAAGCCGGCCATCTCACTACCTTCTAATGGCCAAGATGGGTCAATTAGGGTTCTAAAAGTTTAGTTAGTGCTTGATGACACCACGCAGAAGCCAAATACTATCCTCAACTTGGAAATGAAGAGTATCAGGACATCCAAAGTGTCACACTAACGTAGCCATCATGTTGACCGTTTCGATATACGCCTAACGGTCGCGACGATTTATTGCTACTTACCTAAAAGGAAACCCGGATCCGTGTAGGATCCCCACAAATAATACCCAAGCAACCCTTAAAGATAAAGCAAGCAAGTCAAATAAAAGCAAGAAAGATGATCTAAAATCCCTAAGGTATTCTCTTTAGGGTGAAATCCCCACCGTAGTCGCCAGCTCAGAACACGTGAACTCGACTTTGTAGGTTTTGTATCGCAAATGTGCGGATAGCAAGAGTCGCCACCGACTTTTATTTTTATCCAATTAAGGGAAGGTAAAAGTACGTAAAAGACCTCCGTTAGATTCTCGAGTAAGGGAGAAGGTTATGAAAAGGGAAGGTATTAGCACCCTTTCCATCCGTAGTTATCTACGGCTCTTAGTTTCTCTTAGATCACTTTAAAATTGTGCTTTCGTGTGTTTGACAAAATGTTTTGAAAAGGCATTTCGCTTTGACTTTGTAATGATTCATGTAGGAATGTATACAAAGTGTTCGAAATGTTTCGCTTTGAAAAGTGTTTGAATTTTGACAAAAGTGAGGTGTAAAAGTATTTTGATAGAGCAAGCAACTAAAAGTCTTATTACCTACTCGTAATTGGTCGCTTTGTTATTTTACGCTCCTTTAGAATAGCTCTACCCATACCATTAGTTGGTAGGTAACTCCATTCGCTGGATGTAAGTGGGACATTCATCGATGGTCGGACATCAGAGGAAGTATCCTAGCACATTCGACTATCATCATTCGAGGCGCAATCGAGGGTCAAGATCATGTATATGACATCTCTATGGTATCGGGACTATGATATCGACGGTGCATTTTCATATGAAATGAATCGAGAGAGAATTACCCTAAGGTGCATGTGTGTGTCAATTCAGATATTTTATCTTGAAAATTAGAGGGCTATGTTCAATTTTATCTTGCCATACACGCCTAATTACTAGCAATTTACAGGGTGCGGAAATTAAAATGCGGGAATGTAAAGATGTGGAAAAGTAAATGTCCTACGCTATTACATGGCTTTGGGGCAGATACATAATTTAAACTTGCGGAAAATAAAAGCCTAATTAAAGCTATTACATCCCATGAGCAGTTACATAATTGGAAAAAATAAAACGATAGAAGAAATCGTCTGGAACGGAATAACCTGTAAGAGAATGAGAAATCGGAAAATACGAGAGGAATCGAATAAGAGAAAAATGTTAGTAAAAATGCAATTTTTTAGATGAGAAAAATATGACATGCTGGAAATAACATAATTATGCTAAAATAATTTTTTGGGATTTTTTGGATGCATTTTAATAATTTAAAACTAATTAAAATTGATTAAAATGGTAAATTATGAATAAAATAAAATATGCATGCAAAACAATATTTTTTTAATTTTATAAATTAAATAAGTATTTTCTGAAAATAAATGCAAAAGGAAAAATATTTTTGATGATTTTTAATGCATGAAATAAAATTATGAAAAGAATTAAAATTGTATGCAAAATATTAAATAAATAAAATATGAAAATAAGAGTTTTGTAAAAGAGTAAAAACCAAATGGTCCTGGGGAGAATCGAACCCAGGACCTTGCCTTCACAGATCCCATGCCTTGCCAACTGAGCTGGAGCGCGCAACTGTTTGAAACCTGGAACGAACGGATTGTGAACGGGTGTCACGTCCCCATTGCCACGAACTCGCGCCAGACTTCATCTTCTCCAATTTGAATTTGAAAATTCAGCGTCGGCCATTGTTTGACGCTACCGACCCTGGCTAAAACGAAAATCAAGCACACATAATATAAATGAGTTCTAAGACCATGGTTCGATTCTAGACATCATTCCGAATGCAATGATCACAGTCTCGTGGTCCAATTTATCCTAATAAGCAAAACCCTAAATCGTGTCCAGGAACCCTAGCCATGGCAATTCGAGTTTTAGGCCATAGAAATACGATTAACTTGCCCAGATCGTTTGCAAACTCATCACTGATCACAAAAACAACAATAAAACAGGTTAAAAATGCATGATAATTGAAATACGATTTTGAGATTTTCTTGAACAAACCAAATTCGGATTCTCCAATTCTTGATGGTTTTGAGCAATGTGAGGGTCTGGATCGACTCAAGAGGTATCAAGGAATGCAATGGACACCTTAGAATCGATTGAAAACAGTTGGAACTAGGGTTGCAATTTGCTTGTGTGCCACGGTTTTTTGAGTTGCAATAAGGGTTTCTCCAGCCAAATTCTCTACCCTAATTCGTGTGGCATGAGTTATGTATATATAGTAGAAGGATTTGGAGTTAATTTGAGGAAGAATCAATCACTAATCAATGCAAATCAAATTTGATTTTGTACAAAATCAAATTTTCATTTTTTTGATCAATTTTCAATCAAATCTTGCCATATCAATCCAAATTTCGAAATTTGCTGGCTTTGTTGAGTTTCTTGGGATCTCAAGGAAGAGAGAAAAATCAAGTTTGCAATTAATTTTGATTTTATACTTTATTTTTGAATTTAATTTGTATTTAAATGAATAAATTCCAAATTAAATAGAAAAATAAAATAAAAACTCGTGGCATTGGGCTTGGATATTCCTAATTGTATAAGGAACAAGTTTGGATGAAGAAAAAGTAAGCCCATTTGCAAAAAATTTGATTTTTAGAAGCATCTCTCTTTGTGCACTCTTTCAAAATTGCCCAACTTGTGAATGGTGTATCTTGCTCAATTTTCCATATTTTTGAGTGTTCTTGGACTTTTTGGAAAGCTCTAAGAATCCTCTAACCAGCCATTTTGGTCTCATCTCAATTGAAGTTTCCATTCTCAATATATCCTCAAAACAAAATGTTGACTTTTTGTTGACTTTGAAAATTACCTGTAATGTTTTGAGCCATACCTCTCAAATGAAGCATTTTTTGGACATTCTTGTGATACATGAAGTTGTAGAGAATTGAATTTCCTTCAAAACAAGAGGTGGTGGAAAAATTTCTGAGAAAGTATGAGAAAGTTATGATCACCAAAGTTCATTGACTTTTCACCTGAAACCCTAATTTAGAAAGTTTGACTTTTGAGCAAATCTTGAGTTTTCTTGATGAATCATGATCAACCCTTGATCAAATGATGAATGTAACTTCAAAATGAGTATGTTGACCAAAATCATGAAGTTTGACTGTATGTTGACCACGTTGACTTTTGTCCAATACAACCGATTTTCAACCATCCGAGCAATTGTCCGAGGAAACTTGACTTGTGAGGCTTGAAACTTGACATGGAGAATCTTTGAAGCATATGAGGAGGCATGAAGGACATTGAGATGTTGGAAGTCCATCTGAGAGAATTGCCAAACCCTAGTTTGGGTTGATTGTCTAGAGAGAGTTTTGTCCGATCAACTCTCGAGGAATCTTCGAGTATGGATGTATGAGATATCTTGAGAAGATGGAGGGCAAATTTTGGGTTATGACACACAGACGGCCGATTTGTAGCGCGGACAAGGTTTTGTATTTTAGTTTTTTAGTGAATCAACTTTGAAGGGCACTTTGACATTCCGCTTGATGGATTTGTATGTAGACTATTTAAGTTATTTTTAGAGTTTTAGAAAAGGACTTTTAACTTTTGATATCGGAGATCACACAAGAATAAGCTAGAGCATTCAAGGAGAATTGAGAAGAAGACTCTTTCATGAGCGGATGCGATTGAGGAATCAACCAATCCAACTATATTGTAATGTTTACATTTATTCCTATTGTGATTTGTATGAATATTACGAGAGGCTAAACCCCCCAATGCTATGGGGTGTCCCTAGTTTGTTATGTTAAGAATACTGATTTCTTTATTTTAATCAACAGTAGAGTTCTTTCTGCATCAATTTTGTGATTTAGAGTAATTCGTAGTTTTGCCCTATGGGAACATAGGGTTTCACTATATTAACACAGTAGAGCCAGAAGGTCGTGTTAAGGTTTTCTAAAAAGAAATATTGTTAAGGATTTCACCTAGGACTAGGCTAATCCTACAATAACCAGAATAATTCTTGATAACTAAATGCTTAACTTCTTTGCTAATTTAAATGGACATTGACATTGGGAAAGAAGGTTAAAGGTTTTTTCACTAAGGAATTGGGAAAAGATAATATTGAGAATCGGTAGTTGAGGCATATGAACTTGTTGAATAGACCAAAGAGCAAGGTTTTTACATGGAAAATTATACAATCACCCTAGCATGTTTAAGTCAAATAAGAAATCAATTAATTTACATTTTGTCAAAGTTATATTTCTGCAAGGATTTTATCAAAATCAACATCAAACTATTGTTTTTATTCAATTGGTAAGTCATCATACTTAGTATTTCCTACGCAATCCTCGAGATCGATATCCTTGGGGTAAAACCCATTTTTACTACATCGGTTGAAATAGTACCCTTGCTATTTTCCCGATCAAGTTTTTGGCGTCGTTGTCGGGGATTGCCAAAATACAAAGTTGATTTCCAATCAATTGAAATTTTGTTGCTCCGTAACTAAAATTTCAATTTTCTGTTATTCTTATATTTTTGTTTATTCTCACTAATAATTTTCTAACTTGTTTATGCGAGGTAAGGTCTCAACTGATTTTCCTTTTGACGCAGAACTAGAAAGATCATTGCACGCGAGGCTCAGACGAGCTAAACGAGACAAAATGGAAATAGAAAAAGGAGGAGCAACATACCGCATCAAGACAAAGAGGATGGAGTTTCACCACCTATAGCATTCAGATTCATAGACATAAACACTTTCAGAGACAATGGGTGAAAATCCACCACCACCAGAGAGACTTCTTGGTGATTATGGTGGCACAAATGCACCGGGTGGTAGGTTGACAATTGTAAACCATCTGGTGAATGTCCTCAATTTTCAACTGCATCGAGCACAATCAATCAGCTTGAGAGAAGGTCTTTCACCGGAAAGGTCATTGAAGATGCCAACAAACACTTTCAGAGATTTTTGACAATGAGTACCACGTTGAAGATTGACGGGCATACGGACGAAGCAAAGAAACTGAGAATGTTTTCGTTTACCCTGTCTGAAGATGCTGAAGAGTGGTTTTACTCACTACCTGCTGGTAGTATTTCTACTTGGGAAGAGACGGAGAAAATTTTTCTTTATGAGTATTTCCCTGCTTTTGTTTATATTCGCAAAAGATTTGAAATTATGAATTTTAAGCAGAAAGAATGAGAGTCACTTGGTGTTGCATATAAGAGGTTCAAGAGATTGTTGGTAGCTTGTCCGACTCACAACATGGACCAAACTGAACAAATTTAGATGTTTGTGAATGGCCTCAGAATGAAGACAAAGCAACTTATTGACACCGCCGGTGGCTCATCCAACTTTACAACAACCATCGGTATTAAGAAGATCATTGAAGCCATTGCGCAAATGAGCATTTGAAATGTATGACAGGTTACAAGTAAACCAGAGGTAGTGATTGATTTGAAGTTGAAGTAAAATGCACAACCCAAAATCAAGAGGCAATTGTAAAAGTGGAGAAAAAGCTCAAGGCTATGAACATGGAACTCAACAGTAGCACATGTTAAAATGTGGTGTGTGACATTTGTAGTGGAGCACACATGACTCGCAATGTATTGTAAATCCAAAACAAATTGAGGAGATAAAATTCTTGAAGCGTAATAACCTTATTCTAACACCTATAATCATGGGTGAAAGAATCATCCAATTTTGCTCGAAATATCAATAGAACAAACTTCTCAAAACGCAGAATGAGAGGTAGCTATTGAAAAGATGGCTTCCCACACTTCACAATTCCAATAAGAAACAAGAAGCAATCACAAACACCACAACCGCAATAAAAACTGAGGTTCAAATGGCGATTGACAGCAAGTAGCTCTACAAGCACAAGGCAATCAAGAATCATGAGAATGTGAATGGTGTAACAATAAGGATTGAAAAAGTTGCTAAAGAAAGAGAAGATGAGGTAAAATTTGATGATGATCTTATAGAAGTGGATTTAGAAATGAGAGAGAACAAGAAAAGCGAAGAAGTGGCGCTACCTTTGAAGCCAGCTGAGGAAAAGATTAAACCTAAGATTAGGCTACCATATCCCTATAGAGTGGAAAATAAGGACACAAAAGAAAAAGAGTTTGATAAATTTGTCAAATTGTTCAAAAAGTTGGAGATCAACATACCTTTCTTTGAAGCGCCGAGAAAATGCCTCCAGATCAAAAATTCATGAAGGAGGTGTCACAAAAGAGGCCAACAGATGATGAATAAAACCGTTAATGAAAAGTTGTATGCAGTAACGCCTGAGAGAAGAATACTTATCAAGCAGAAGGATCCTGGATCAGTGGCAATCCCGTGCACAATAAAAGATAGAAAATTCAAAAGGGTTTTAATTGATTCTGGTTCTAGTGTGAGTTTGATGCCCTTGTCTATTTTCAAAAAGTTTAGTATTGAAAAGATAAGCGGGGGAGGAACAAGATTGAAATTTGCTGATCACACCATCAAGAAATCATACGGGATAGCTGATGATGTATTGGTGGAAATTAAAAAAATTTCCTTTCCAGTTGACTTCCAGATCATGGATATCCCTGAAGATGAGGAGACTCCGATCATTCTTGGTTGACCATTCTTACTGACTAGTCGGTGCAATTTTGACATCAAAACAGGTAATCTAACATTAAAAAATTTGATGAAAAGATAACCTTGCGGTGTAGAGATCAACAAGCAAGGTGTGGAAAGAATAAATCTTCCGTTGGGATGATAAAAGTAGGGAGAGAACAAATGGCAAAGTCTCTCCGTAAGAAGTCTCAAGCATAATACCTCGTGTTGCCATAACAACTCCCAAGTTCAATTTGTCAAGAAGAGAAAGAAGGTATACAAAGGTGAGAAGATGGAATTTGAAATACAGAATCACGCAGTGGCTAGTGCTTTTATCAAGATGAGTTTTGGGTCTGGAAAGTACAAGCAACAAGGTGTGGAGAGAAAGTACCCCCAAAGGGATGACCACGAGCCATGCGACGTTAAATAGCACTTCGTGGAGGCAACCCACGCTTTTAATAACTTAGTTTCTATTTTGTTTTGTTTAGTTTGCGATAATAAAAGGGAGTCTTACTTATAAAGCTAGAGGCAAGAATGGTGATGCATTACCTCTATGAGTCACCTCTCTCGAGCTTGGTCTGAAACATTGAGGCCAATTTCTAGTTCAAGTTTGGGGGAGGATTTTACCGCTTTGTTTTATTTATTTACTTATAAGGTTGATGTCAATTGTCATGTAAGTCCACGAGTAGAACTTCTCCTAATTTTTCCGAATTTTGACCGAAAATTTTGTTTTGTTTTGCACAAGAGCTTGTATTTCACTAAGATCGGGAATAATATTGTGTGAGATGCATGGATGATTGTTTGAAGGTAGGAAATTCAGAATAATGTGACATTGATACGAGTCCAATGTGTATATTCGTACCATAGTGCTTAAAGTATGCGAAGTCTTCCTTGAGTAGTTTATCTATACAATCTAGCATAATTCAGATTCACATGCAGGTATGATTGGTTGAGAAGCAAATAAAAATGGCATCAAATGATGAAAATAAGGTAAAAAGAAACCGGCCCGCTAAGTTGGGTAGCCCTTACCAGGTTATTCAGCCCAAAGGGGGTTGATTCCCAAACGTCATCCGGATAAAGGACAATAAATAACCAAAAGGTTTGAAAATTTCATCGGTAATAAAAAGTAGCAATATTGCTCGCTTGGTGCCCAAATAAGTGAAGTTCTTAGCTAGTCATGTGCATGTGATGATTATCATAATTTCGCGGTTTTAACTGATTGTGCGAATGAAACAGAGGAAAAGCGGAAAGAGAAAACTTAGTGTGAAGCATAGTGGAGAGGTATCTACGTGTCATGTGAATGTCGGGCGACTAATTTCTAAGCAATGTGAACTAAACTCTTGCATATGAGTACCGATCCGCTTTGATTTTCATGAGTTCTTGAAATCGCCACTGAGGTCAAAAGTTTAAGTTTGGGGAGTTTGACCAATGGTTTTCACACGATATTTAGCGCTTATTTTACTTATTGTTTCTTTTACTTATCGAGCTTTTATTTCATTTTATCGCATTTTATGCTTTGGTTTTGTGTTTTAGTGTTTCTGTGTTTGCATGAATAAAACATGACAAATCGGGGCGTAAAAGGCGTAGTGCGAAAAAGATGAGAAGTGGAAGAATCAAGACCAACACGGCTCGTGGTTCCGCTAGCACAGCCCGTGTTGGAAGTGTGATCAAAGCCAACACAAAAAGAGGCCTCGACACGGTACTGTGCTTCGGAACGGCCCGTGTCGAGGCTCGAGCAAAATAAAATCTTCAAAATCAGGGACCAACACAACCCGTGTTGCACAGCACGGCCCATGTTGGTAGCGCGGACAAGGTTTTATATTTTAGTTTTTTTAGTGAATTTGAACTTTGAAGGGCACTTTGGACATTCTGCTTGGCTGAGATTTGTATGTAGACTATTTAAGTTAGTTTTTGAGTGTTAGAAAAGGATTTTGACTTTTTGATATCGGGAGATCACACAAGAAGAGATGCTGGAGCATTCAAGGAGAATTGGAGAAGAAGACTCTTTCATGAGCGGATGCGATTGAGGAATCAACCAATCCAACTCTATTGTAATGTTTGAATTTATTCCTATTGTGATTTGTACGAATATTATGAGAGGCTAAACCCCCCAATTCTAGGGGGTGTCCCTAGTTTGTTATGTTAACAATACTGATTTCTTTGTTTTAATCAACAATAGAGTTTTTTATGCATCAATCTTTTGATTTAGAGTAATTTGTAGTATTGCCCCATGGGAACATAAGTTTTCACTATTTTAACACATTAGAGTCGGATGATCGTGTTAAGGTTTTCTAAAAATCAATATTTTTAAGGATTTCACCTAGGACTAGGCTAATCCTTCAATAACCAGAATAATTCTTGATAAATAAATGCTTAACTTCTTTGCTAATTTAAACGGACATTGACATTGGGAAAGAAGGTTAAAGGTTTTTTCACTAAGGAATTGGGAAAATATAATATTGAGAATCGGTAGTTGAGGCATATGAACTTGTTGAATAGACCAAAGATCAAGGTTTTTACATGGCAAATTATACACTCACCCTAGCATGTTTAAGTCAAACAAGAAGTCAATTAATTTACATTTTGTCAAAGTTATATTTCTGCAAGGATTTTATCAAATCAACATCAAACTATTGTTTTGTTCAATTGGTAAGTCATCATACTTAGTATTTCCTGCGCAATCCTCGAGATCGATATCCTTGGGGTAAAACCCATTATTACTACATCGATAGAAATAGTACACTTGCTATTTTTCCGATCACATATATTTTGTTGATAGAATAACCCTAGGATCCTTCTTTCACTATAGGGGTTGCATCAGAGGCTATGCAGTGGAATATAGCCATACCTCAACAGAATGTACACAATGCTTACTCCATAATTTGATTGTAAGCATGACACATAAGGATTGAAAATAAATCAACCTTACAATCTGCTTGCTTCTTCATCAAGCAACAATCTAGACCCAACCAAAAATCCCACCATGTGGTAATGCATATACACAAGGATTAACTTATCAATGTCTTCACTCCCGCCTGAAGATTTTGATAACTTCTATCTCTATGCTGAGGCTAAACAATACAATCCAAACTCTTCACTCCCGCATGAAGTCTTTGAATTTAACTTTCTTGTTCCAGCATCTTCATCTTCTTCAGTCAGGTTGGTCTAGTTATTCACAATAGGTCCATCCTCCACTTATCGGTATTCGAACTGATTACCAGTGGTGAATTAAAATTTGACATAATCAAGAAGGATAAAAAAGGTAGAGCACAAGAGGTCTCAGTGATTTCTATTCCTTATACTCCAGATGTTATATCTGCCCCCACTAAACCCTTTTCGTTGATGATTACTAGACCTGGTCCCATTCCTTATGTCAGCGACAAGGTTGTGCCTTGGCATTATGGATCAGACATTTATTACTATGGGGTTAAGCAGGATGAAAGATCTTCTTTTGATAAGAATGATGTTGAACAAGACGTCTCTATTGCTGATAACTTCACAGGCGATGGAAGAATGACCAGAAGTGGTAGAATCTTCTGAACACCAGATGCGCAGACCAGCGCAGATGCTTTAGAAAAGGCTAAAGGTAAAATTCCAGTGAAAGAGTAGCAGTTTCAAGTTTCCAATCCAGACTTATATAAGGATGTGGAAGAGCTCATGAAGTTTATCAGGAAGAGTGATTATCGTTTCATTGAACAGCTTGGTGTCATACCCCAAAATTTGCCCTCCATCTTCTCAAAAGATTTCATACATCTATGCTCAAGGATTCCTCAAGAGTTGATCAGACAAACTCTCTCCTAGACAATCAACCCAAACTAGGGTTTGGTATCTCTCAAGTCAAGATGGATTCCCAACATCCCCAATGGTCTTCATGCCTCCTCATATGCTTCAAAGATTCTCCATGTCAAGTTTCAAGCCTCACAAGTCAAGTTTCCTCAGGCAATTGCTCAGATGGTTGAAAATCGGGTGTATTGGACAAAAAGTCAACTGTGGTCAACATACAAAAAACTTCGATTTTGGTCAACATCCTCATTTTGAAGTTACATTCATCATTTGATCAGGGGTTGATCATGATTCATCAAGAAAACTCAAGATTTTCTCAAAAGTCAAACTTTCTAAATTAGGGTTTCTAGGTGAAAAGTCAATTGAACTTTGACTGGTCATAACTTTCTCATACTTTCTCAGAAATTTTCCCACCAAAGCTCATTTTGAAGGAAATTCAATTCTCTACAACTTCATGTCTCACAAGAATGTCCAAAAAATGCTTCATTTGAGAGGTATAGCTCAAAACACTGTGTCATTTTCAAAGTCAACAAAAGTCAACTTTTTGATTTGAAGATATATTGAGCATGGTAACTCCAAATAAGATGAAACCAAAGACATTGTTTAGAGGACTCTTAGAGCTTTCCAAAAAGTCCAAGAAAACTCAAAAATGTGGAAAATTGAGCAAGATACACCATTCACAAGTGGGCAATTTTGAAAGAATGCACAAAGAGAGACTTCAAAAATCAAATCTTTTGCAAATGGGCCTACTTTTTCTTCATCCAAACTTATTCCTCATGCAATTAGGAATGTCCAAGCCCAATACCACGATTTTCTATTTTATTTTCCTATTTAATTTGAATTTATTCATTTAAATACAAATTAATTTGAAAAATAAAGTATAAAATCCAAATTAATTGAAAGATTGATTTTATTGCTTACTTGTGATCCAATTAACCCATAAATGCCAGAATTTCGAAATTGGATCAAATATGGGAAGATTAGATTGAAATTGGACCAAAGTTTGAAAATTTGATTTCATGAAAAATCAAAATTGATTTCCATTGAATGTTGATCAATTCTTTCCCAAATCAATCCCAAATCCATCCAAAGATATATACTTGATGCATACCAATCACAAGAAACGAAAAATTGGCTCGTAAACCCTATTCTCAAACCGAAAAATCGAGTTCTTGAAGCAAATAGCAATCCCTATTCCATTGCTAATCAATTCTAAGGTGTCAAACACATTCCTTGATACCTGTGAGTGATTCCAGATACTTACATTGCCAAAACCATCCGTAATCGTGAAATTAAATCGGTTTGTTCTTGAAAATCCAAAATCGTATTCGATTTTCATGCATATTTAACATGTTTTGTGTTTGTTTTTGTGATTAGTAGGAAGATTGCAAGCTTTCGGCACTTTAATTGCATTTTCATGGCCGGAAACTCAAGGTGCCATGGTTAGGTTCCCGAGTTCGCTTTAGGTTTCACGAAATACATAAAATTGGACCACGAGACCATGCCCATCGTGTTCGAATGATGCCCGAATTAAACCATGTCTTTAGAACTCATTTATATTATGTATGTCGTTTCCATTTTGTTGGGTTCGAAGGCCGAGCCAAAGCCGACGCTATCTTTGAAAATTCAAATCAAGAAGACGAAGTCATGCGAAGGAGGAGGCAATGGAGAAGCAACGCGGTATTCCACTCACTTCCAGCCAAAGAAGACATGCCACCTTGGTTTGGTTTTCAAAGTTTGAGCATCAGTCCCATCGAACCATGGGACCATTATTTTTACAAACTGACTTTTTCTTCATATTTTTCTATTTTCCAATTTATTTCAATATTTGCATCCTATTTTAATTTATTTCCATATTTTATTTCTGCATTAAAAAATTACCAAAATATTTTATTCTTTTTTCATTATTTTCATAAAAACCTTTATTTAATTTAATAAATTTAAAAATATCTTTTTGCATGCATATTTATTTTTATTTTTATTTTAGCATTTAAATCATTGTAAATTAGTTTTTAATTACTAAAATGCATCTAAAAAATCCCAAAAAATTATTTTAGCTTATTTATCTTATTTCCACTATGTAGTAATTTTCTCATATTAAAACTTGCATTTTTCTAACATTTTTTCTCTTGTTCGATTCATATTGCATTTTCCGATTTCTTCTTTTTGTACAGGTTGATCCGATTCAGACGATTTTCTCTTTATCATTTTATCATTCTATTTTTTCCAATAATGTAATTGCTCATGGGTTGTAATAGTTTTAATTAGGACTTTATTTTCCGCATTTTAAATTATGTATCTGCCCCAAAGCCATGTAATAGCGTAGGATTTATCTTTCCGCACTTTACATTCCGCATTTTAATTTCCGCACCCTATAAATTGCTAGTAACTAGGCGTGTATGGCAAGATAACAATGAATATAGCCCACTAATTTTCAAGATAAAATAACTGAAAACAACACACTTCTTCACACACGCACCCCTTAGGGTAATTCTCTCTCGATGCATTTCGAACTCAAAATGGTCATGTCCCTCGAACGTAGAGGTATTCTAGCACCGTTGCCTTTCAAACAAATCATCATAGTCCCTTCGATACAAAGATCATAAGACCCACGATGTCGCCTCCGAATACATGATCTTGACCTCGATTGTCGCCTACGAAAAATGATGATAGTCCCTTCGAATGTGCTAGGATACTTCCTATAAGTTGCCTTCTATGACCATCCGATGTCCCTTCGAATGTCCCGCTTACATCCAACGAATGGAGCTACCTACTAACTAATGGTACGGCTAGCGCTATTCTAAAGGAATGTAGAAGTACAAAAACGACCAATTCTGAGTGGGTAAATAAGTCTCCTAGTTGCTCGCTCTACCAAATGCTTTTCACACCACACACTCTTTTTTCAAAGTTCAAAACTCTTTTCAAAACGAAACATTTCCGAACACTTTGTATACACTCCTACATGAGTCATTACAAAGTCAAAGCGAAATGCCTTTTCAAAACATTTTTGTCAAACACACAGAAAGCAATTTTAAAAGTGATCTAGAGCAACTAAGAGCCCGTAGATAACTACGGATGGAAAGAGGTGCTAATACCTTCCCTTTTCATAACCATTCTCCGAACTTAATCTAACGAAGGTCTTTTTCTGTTACTTTTACCTTCCCTTAATTGGATAAAAATAAAAGTCGGTGGCGACTCTTGCTATCCGCACATTTGGATACAAAAATCCTACGAAGTCAGTTCACCGTATTACACTTGGTCAGCTCCTGCCAAGATCTTTATTCTAGCCTTGTTGCGTGATTCAGAGGCGCATAAGAACTCCCTCATGAAGCCGTTAAGTATTTCCTTCATGCCTCAGGAAATCTGAGTTAGTCAATTTGAAAATGTGTGTGCAAGTATTTCCTCCAACAGTGGTCTGGGTTTTACTGATTTTGATCTTCCTCCAGAGGGTAGAAATCACAACAAACCTTTGCATTTTTCCATGGAGTGTAGAGGCACAACTTTATCTCGTGTTCTGGTAGATACCGTTTCATCTTTGAATGCAATCCCGAAGACCTCCTTAATGAAGATTGATTATGCAGGTCTCGAGTCGCCTAAGTGACTTGGTGGTGAAAGCCTTCATGGATCGAGACGCTTAGTATTTGAGAGATAGATCTTCCCATTAAGATGAACCTCATATTTTCACAACCACATTCTTTATGATGGACATCCATCCCGCCTACTGTTGTTTTCTCGTCGCCCATGGATTCATAAAGTTGGGGAAGTTACCTCAACACTTCATCAAAAGCTCAAATATCCAGTTAATGTTAAAAATATCACTGTGTATGCAGAGGAAGAGTATGTGGTGAGTCATCTCATATCACCGTATATGGAGATAGATGATGAAGTCCATGAGACTCGCTTCGAGGATTTGAAATAGAGCATATGATCAAGACTCCTCAGTCCGAGGAAAAGAAGAAAGATAAACCTGAATCTTCTATGGCTTCTTTGAAAGATGTTAAAGCCATAGTCGAAGTTGGTCTCCCTGAGGGCTGGGGCAATGTGGCGTAGGTTACTCCAAAGTTCAACAATTTTGGGTTGGGTTTGATCATATTCTGCATAGAAAGATTCTCAAGGTTCCGAATCTGACTACTCCTATCAAGTTTGCAAGCACCGGTGTCAATGGTAATCATGTGAATGTTATTGGTGACTACGAAAGTGATTATGACATCGATAATTGGATTCTTCCAAGTGTCCTAGGTGTTGAGCTTAACAATTGGACTTCTGAGGGTGTTGTTCTGGTCACTATTGTTAAAGAGTAATTTTTTGTTTGTTTCTTTAATCATTTAATAATTCATGTGCTCATTCAAGGAATGTTGAATCATTTGTAGGGCCCCCATGTTTTCATTTGCAAAATATTATCATTGGATAAAGAACATATTTTTCATTCAAATATTTTGTTCCCTGGCTTTCTATTTTACGGAAAAAAATTTAAAACGCAAAATGGGAATGTTTTATTTTTCTTTTATCATCCAAAGTCTAAAATAAGCATAAAAATCAATCATGCAAATTTAATCCCACTATTCTAATCGATCCCTCCGATAACGACTCTGCTATCACTTTTTATGACTTTGATAATCTGATCAACCAAGCCGAAGAAGAAGGTGAGAAATATTGTGAACTCCCTGAAGAGTTAGCAAGGTTGCTAAGACAAGAGAAGATGGCCATTCAGCCGCATCAAGAAGAGATTGAAAAGGTGAATCTGGGAACCGCAGTTGTGGTCAAAGAGGTCAAAGTAGAGGCTTCTCTAGAAGACAATATAAAGCGAAGATTGATTTATTTGCTCCGAGAGTATTCAGATATATTTTCCTGGTCTTATGAAGACATGCCTGGGTTGGACACTGATATAGTTGTGCATAAGCTTCCTTTGAAAGAAGATTATCCTCCATCCAAATAGAAACTTTGAAGAACTCATCCCAAGATGTCTAAGAAGATTAAACAGAAGTTCAGAAGAAGCTTGATGCGAGATTTTTGAATGTGATCTCTTATCCCATGGATTGTTAACATTGTTCCGCTCCTAAGAAATATGGAAGGTCAAAGTGTTATCATTCAGAATGGTTTTTCCTACAATCGATCAAGATGGCACCGTAAGACATGGAAAACAACTTTCATCACCTCATGGGAACTTTCTATTATAAGGTGATGCCTTCGGATTGAAGAATGCCGAGGAAACTTATCAACGCCAATGGTGATTCTCTTCCATGATATGATTCATAAAGAGATTGATGTATATGTCAACGACATGATCGCGAAATCTCAAGATAAAGAAAACACTTAGTGAATTTGCAAAGTTGTTTGATGATCGCAAAAGTTCGATTGAGATTGAATCCTAACGAGTGTACTTTTGGGTGTAATCTGAAAGTTGTTAGGCTTTGTTGTAAGTGAAATACGAATCGAGGTTGATCCTGCCAAAATCAAAGCAATACAAGAAATTCTTGAGCCAAGAACAGAAAAAGAAGTACGTGGTTTTCTAGGGAGGTTGAACTACATATCTAGATTTATCTCTCATATGACGGCCACGTGTGAACCAATATTTAAGTTGCTAAGAAAAGATCAAGTGGTCAGGTGGAATAGTGATTTCTAGATGGAAATTGTTAAGATAAAAGAGTATTTGCAAGAACCTCTGATCCGCATGCCTCCAGTGGAGGGTAAGTCGTTGATCATGTATTTGACAGTACTTGAAAACTCCATGGGTTGCGTACTCGGTCAACATGACCAGACGAGAAAGAAATAGAAAGTGATTTATTATCTGAGCAAAAATTTCAATGATTGTGAGTAAAGGTATTCTCGCTAAAGAAAACTTGTTGTGCATTGGCATGGGCGCTGCGCTTTGAGGCGACATGTTAACACATACTACTTTTTTGATATCCAAGATGGATCATATCAAGTATATCTTTGAGAAGCCAACCTTGACGGGCCAGATAGCCAGATGGCATATGATTTTGACGGAATATGATATCCAGTATACTTCTCAGAAAGCAATCAAGGGTAGTGTATTGGAAGATTATGTTGCTCACCAACCTGTGGATGAGATTATCAACCGATGAAATTCGAGTTTTCAGACGAGGACATTTTGTATATCGTGGATTGTAATATTCCGCCCGTAGAAGGGCCCAACCAGATTATGATGGTCATTGGTGTTTGATGGTGCCTCTAATGCTTGGTAATGGTGTCGGTGTCTTATCACTCCCGAGGGTTTCCACATTCCTTCATAGCTAGAATCTGCTTTTATTATACAAATAATATGGCGAATATGAAGCGTATATATTTGGTATCGAGGCTGCAATTGATTTCGTAATCCAACGATTGAAAGTGAATGGAGATTCACAGTGATAAGCCAGATTAATGGTAATTGGAACACTCGTCACCCAAATCTGATTCCTTATCGTGAACATGTTATGAAGTTGGTTCCTTAATTTGAGGAGATCACCTTTGATCATATTTCGCGAGAAGAGAATAATCTGACACATGCCTTGGCTACTCTTGTATCCATGTTCAAAGTCAAATGGGCTAATAAAGCGCCCATGGTCACAATTCAAAGATTGGATGAGCCATCATTCTGTTTTGAGGTTGATGTGGAAAAGGATGGTAATCCAAGGTTCTATGATGTTAAAAGGTACCTTGAGACTCAAGAGTATCCTGAGGAGGCATCTATGACAAATAAGAAGCTTTTGAGAAGGTTCTCAGCAAAGTTCTTCCTTAGTAATGGTGTATTGTACCGAAGCCATCATAATGGGTTGTTGCTCAAATGAGTTGATAAGAATGAGGCCACAAAGATTATTGAAGAAATGCATGAGGGTACATTTAGAACGCATTCCAATGGGCATATCATGGCTAAAAAGATCTTGTGAGATGGATATTACTGGTCCACCATGGAAGTTGATTGTTTCAACCATGCCAGAATTTGTTACAAGTGTCAGGTGTACACTGATAAGGTGCATGTGTCGCCTTCGCCTTTGAATGTTTTGACCTCTCCTTGGCCGTTTTCTATATGGGTGTCACACCCTAAATTTCACCCTAACATTTTATTTATTTATTATTTATTTTAATTTCACTTTTGGTCCTTGAGGTCTCGTGTTTTTTTTATCCGCGTCAATCAATTTTTTGGGTATGAATTAATTATTAGTCCAAAGTATGGTTTTTATTCATAATTAATTGTGATATTTAATTATTGATTAAGAGTTATATTTTTTGTTAATAATTAAGTTTGTATTTTTAATTAGTAATTAACTTTTTATTATTATAGAAATAGATTATTTATTTATTTAGAAAATAATAGTAAGGAGTGTAGTAGTAATAGTTATTTAGCTGTTGCACCATAAATTTTGCCCCTAATTTTTTAGTCACATTAGCATGCCTTATTTTGTCATTTGATCATAATCTTTGATACATATCTTCATTCATCAACATCATTTGCACTATCAATATCTAAGTCTTGTAATCGACCTTTTCTGCAATTTTATCTTTAATATTTAATTATAATTCTATTATTAGTTAAATATGATTTTTTATTAATAATTAAATTTGGTTAATTTGATTGTTGATTAAATTTTATATTTGATTAGTAATCATTTTTTTTTTTAGATATTAGTGTTGAAACAAATCATATTTTTCTTTTAACATTTAAATTATAATTATTCTTGTTTATGTACAAGTCCAAAGAAAAAATAATGGTATTGTTGTTACTACTTGTCCCTTTCACAGATACCATCATCCCACTACCTCTCGCATTTCAAATTCCACAACCCGCAAAACAAAAAGAAAATCAAGACATGTACAACTTCACACAAAGAATTCCACTACATGGTTTCACTCACTCCACTACTCCACTATCCAATTCCACTACTTGTACCATCATCCTTCCTCACCAAGTTTCCTTGGTCTTATCCTCAATTCCTCACAAATTCCTATCATGCCCTCACTCTAACTATCCTTTATAACAGACGGACACCAACAATAAACACAACATAAAAAATATGCTCAACATTCCATCAAAACCATGAATAAACCGTAAAAATTTCACTCAATAACCAAACACCCTCACGCTCCTTCACTAACCCAAACCACCTTCTTCCAACCCACTGCTTCCGACGAAAGCCAATACCATTCACGCAACCTCACCGCATACAAATTCATCCCTTATCCCATCATCCATCGAAAATCACCCACAAATACTACGCCAAACTTCGCTAAATATACTTCCATCAACCTTCATGTAACCACAACATTTCCGTAAATTCAAAATAGAACTTAATTTCCTGATCCAAACGCAAATCACAAGTGATTCGAACAACAATCAACACACAAAGGACAAAAGTAGATTGAACAAGAATCTGAAGCAAAACAAAAATACCTTCTTCATCGATGTAACCTCTTATCTTTCCGCGTTCCCTTTTTGTTTTGCTGTAGTATCTTGTACTCTATGAACTTGTAAATTACATATCTGAAACTTGAATTGGGGGTTAGGGTTTCTGTGGGTAAAGGGTGTTGTTATTTGCTCATGATATTTGCTTTTCGATTATGTTGGAACCGTGAGAACAGAGGAAGTATTTGGAACGAACAGAGGAAGCGATGAAGTTAGAAAGCCAGAGAGAGGCTCGTGAGAAAGAGAGAGAACTGAGTTTCTTTCTTCTATTTTCTAAATGCAATCTTTTAATTATTCATTTATTTTTTTTTTAGATAATAATAATAATTAATGTAATTTTAATGAGAATATTTTTTCTAGAATAAAAAAACAAGAGAACAAGTGGTGGCTGATGCATCATTTTTAGGGTTTTTTTGCCACTTTGTTTAATATTGGGCCTAACCTGATTTGGTCATAAGGCCCAGCGCTTCTTTTACTTAACATTACCCTGTTTCGAATTTTACACCCCTTCCAGGCCATTTTCTTTTATTTTATTTCTTTAATAATTTTGATTAAAAAAATAATGTCTCTCATAAGTTTTTAAAAAGACTAGAAAAAATCACAAATTACTTTATTTCTTCAAAATATCTTTAAAATGTCAAAAATATTTTCTATTTCTAGGTATTTTAGCATTCTTTATTTTGATTTAGATTTAGTTTAGTAAATTTTAGGATTTTATTTTATTTAGATTTAATTTAATAACTTTAAAGTTTTATTTAATTTAGATTCAATTAAGTAAATTTAGGATTTTATTTAGTTTATATTTAATTTAGTAAACTTTAGAATATTTATTTGATTTAGATTTAATTTACTAACTTTAGAATCTTTATATCTTTTATATTTAATTATTTAATAATTTTATTTGATTTAGCTTTAGTTTTAGCCACTTTAGAATTTTTATTTGTTTTAGATTTAATTTTGTAAGTTTAGAATTTTAATCTAGTTTAGATTTTGTGTAATGATTTTAAATTATTTTTATAACCTTAGACTTTGTAGATGGTTTAGAATTACTTTGGTATCTTTATATTTTTTAATTAGGATTAATTTAGTGATCTTAAATTCTTAATAGTTATTATTTTCTTATGAATTTAATTCTTTTTTTTTCTCATACATTTGTTTGAACTTGTAATTATTCCATACATCCCTATTTGTAAATTTGTACCCCCATTCCCCACATGATGTAATAATTAGTAAATATTTTATCGCTTTATCATTTAATTATTCATTCACATGTGCACAAACCAAAACATTTCAAACTAATACTCGTGCGAGCCATTTTAACCTTGAGTCGACAAAGCTTAGAGGCCGTAACGGCCACACATTTGTGCACACACCACGCTTGCTCTTGGGATTACAATGAGACCTTAGTTGATTAGTTAAACATTATTTAATTATCTAATTATGTTATTCAAAATTGATTAGTCCATCTAATTAATTTTATTAAACTAATTACTTGATTAAATTTTGTTTAATTAGTCGATTAAGTTTATTTTGCATGCACCTACACAATATAAATTTGTCTTGTCATTTGTGCAAGCCACCTTCAAGCATTTAAAACACTTTCAATAAAACTCGATCCAACGTCGAGTCTTCTTCTCAAACCTCGATCCAACGTCGAGTTGTTTTTTTTCAAAATGTTTTTCATAATAAACTTGGATGAAATTTGTTTAAATCGTTAGATGGTAGCCTAATGTTTTAAACAAATTTGAAGTCTTTAGATGTTGGATGATAGCCCAATAAGATAAAACTTCTATCCATGTCAAAAAAGCTAGAGCGGTATTCAAATAAATTTTTGGATGATAGCCCAACGATTTAATTGAATTGGAAGTCTTTAGGTTGTTGGATGATAGCCCAATAAACTAAATACTTCTATCCGCATTAAAATAATATAGTGACATTCGTTTAAATTGTTGGATGATAGCCCGACAATTTAATTGAATTTAAAGTCTTTAGATTGTTGGATGATAGCCCAATAATTTAAATATTTTATCTCACTCAAAACACCAATTTCATAATAAATTTTTGGGATGAGAGATGATTGGTTGAGCTCACTCGCCAATTTCTAGTATTCGAATCGTTAGATGATAGCCTAATGTTTCCGTACTTGTCATCCACAATTTAAAATCAATCCCAACTCATTCAAATTTCTTTTGTGCGTCTAAGCACCTTTTACATTTAAACCCTTTTCAAGATTAGACATGATTCATTTATAATTGAGATGTTTCTTCCTCTATTCCCAAGGTTTTCGACTTCTCCACTTGAGTACTAGAGGTGTTCTCAAACCCTCCCTCATGTTGGTGCGTAGTCCTTTATTCTTTATCACACCTTGTGGACGCTAGACGAGTCTTCCTTTAAAATGACGACTTGTCTTTTCATTTAAAATCAATCAACAAACAATCATTTTCTAGCCGAACTACGCGCCCGACTTTCCCATTGCACGAGGGAGTACGTAGGGCACTAAGTCTTACGACCAAAGTAGCAAAAATAATAAAAACATTTCTTCTCTCTTTCTTTCTCCTTTCAAACCTTAGAAGATCGTAAAAATTTTACACTAACACACGACAACACTTTGAACTAAATGGGTACCATCGAGCGATGAATGAAGGTGGTGCTAATACCTTCCCTTGCATAACCAACTCCGAACCTATATCTCTTAATCTCGTAGACCGCCTTATCCGCGTGGGTTTTATCTATATTTTCCCGTTCTTCTTTAGAACAAATAAAATTAGGTGGCGATTTCATTGTTCTTAAAAATTAAATGATTTTTGAAAACGAGTCTTTAATGGGGCATTGATATGATCGAAATATTGAGCCGATCGCTTCCAACGGTCATCGTTATTCTAGTTGCCATAGACTACTTCACCCAATGGGTCAAAGCCGCATCTTATGCGAATGTCACCAAGGTGGTTGCTAGGTTTATCAAGCACAACATCATTTGTCGTTATGGGATTCCTTATAAGATCATTACCGATAACGGATCGAGCCTCAATAACAAGATAATGAAGGAGCTTTGTGAGTCCTTCAAGATCAAACATCATAATTCATCCCAGACGCTCAAGATGAATGGTGTTGTTGTAGCAAATAAGAACATAAAGAAAATTATGCGTAAGATGGTAGTAACATACCGAGATTGGAATGAGATGTTGTTTGCTTTGTATAGTTATCGGACTACCGCACGCACTTCGACTAGGGAAACCCCTTTTCTCTGGTCTATGGGATGGAAGTAATGCTCCCCATAGAAGTCGACATTCCTTCGTTAAACATTATGAAAGATGCATAGCTTGGTGAAGATGAATGGGTTCAGAATGGGCTAGACCATTTGAGCCTCGTCGATGAGAATAAATTAGTGGTTTTTTTCATGGTCAAACTTATCAACATAGGATGAGAAAAGCGTTTGACAAGAGGGTGCGACCTCAATACAAGCCAGTGACCTCATGTCAAGAGGATAATTCCTCGTGGTGATCCTAGGGTGGACACCGACCGCTAAACCACCATTCGTTGTAAAGAATATTTTCTCGGAGGTGCCTGATGCTTACAACAATGGATGAGAGGATTTCCACTTCCTATAAACGCGGACGAGTCAAAAATACTGTGATAATCGCTAAAAACAGGGGAAAAAGAGGAAAGAAAAAAAGAAAAAGAGTGGGCTTGAAGAATGAAAAAGGAATGTGTGCACCCGCTAGATTAAAAACCCAAAAGGGCGGTCTAGGAAAAAAAGGGAATAAAAGCGAATGACTAAGTCTCGTGTCGGACCAATGGTCGCACCTCATTTCTACAAAGACAACTACTCCAAAGGGTAGAGATCATTCCAGCTTATCTTCTTCAGAAAAGCAAAGTGATGAGATAGTTGAGGTTATAAAAGTGTGCGGTTGAAACCATGAGGATATGTTGTCGCATTTCCATACGCTTAGTTTTCCTCTTATTTTGTTTTTTCAATTGCCTCATTCCAGGAATTGCCTCGTAATGTACTTATCTATTTACAAGCCATTTTCAATCAATAAATGAGTCTTTTTAGTCAATTATTTTCTTATATTTTACTAATTTGATCGTGAAAGACATTCAAAGTTTCGTGATAAAATATTGCACTTAAAAATATTAAAGGTTCTACCATGATAAGAAACATTTGAATTTATGAAACTTGTGTGACCGGTTAGCAAACTAAGTTGTCACACTACACCGAGGCATATCACTAACAATTGCAAGAATCTTACATACTTCAGTGTAGTCAAGGACCAAAGGTAAAAGTGTTCTAAAAAGTGACGTACAGGAATCGAATCTAAATTCGGATCCTCCGCTCAAACGATTTACTCTTTTGATTTGTTTATAAAGATGCGCAAGCATCAAGCTTTATTATTTTCAACACAAGAAAGATGATTTAATGATTATGAAAAGGAAAGTCATAATACCCTCAATTGATTTTGATATGTGAATTGACTCAGCGAAACTAGACGCAACGCATTGGGAGATTCTAAGGGGTTTGTTATATAAAGGGAATAGATGGAGCACCCTAAATATATATAGTTATCTATAGCTTTATATATGAATATGTTTGATATGTTGTGTGTTTTAATTGCTATTTCTATGATGGGAAAGTCTCCTTTGGGATTTTAAGAAGGATAGATTATGCGGGATCCTAGTGTTTGTTATTATTGTGCTCGCAAAGATCTTTGATCTTCTCGCACATATCCCTTAGTGGGAATCGTGAGCATCAGAGCTGGATCTCAGATCTATGGTTTGTTTGGTCCGAGGGAGAAAGAAGTTTGCTCGGCAAGGATGAGACCTCAGGCTCCGTATTCTCAAAAGGATGTTGAGAAAGTCGAGCAATCGTAGTTCCACTTATAGTGGAAGCAACGGATGTTAGTAAGAGACACAAACAAATGTCATCTTAATGAAAAATGTATCTAATCTATTTCATCACATACATTTTGAAAAGTTTGACCGATTAAAATCTTTCGTCGAAGTTATTGTGTTTTGCTTGAGTGTATGCTACCACTTACATGTTTAAGAAAGATGTTTGAAAAATGATCAATCTTTTAATTGTAAGCATTGGGTGTTTTGCTTGAGTGTACAAGCTGCTACCACTTACGATTAAGAGATGTTTTGTTTGAAAAGAGTTTGAAAAGTTTTTTTGATTGTATGTAATGATAGATGAGATATTTCTTCCATAGAGATAAACGCTAAATCTCTGTGGAGAAATTGATTAGATTGGGGATGCTTTTAAGAAGCCCATGGGTCCTTGTATTGTAAGCCCAAGAGAAGGCATTCCGAGGGTCATCGAGGGTCATCGAGGGTCCTTGTATGAAGCTCAAGAGGAAGCTATAGGGTATGGTGGTTTTGGCTTTAAAAGGATTTCACCGGAAACCATCCTTTTCGGAGTCAAGAGCATTTCACCGAAATTATACCTCCGGGTTCT
The DNA here is from genome assembly GCA_021764765.1 of Vicia sativa. Lineage (NCBI taxonomy): Eukaryota > Viridiplantae > Streptophyta > Magnoliopsida > Fabales > Fabaceae > Vicia > Vicia sativa. Next base: position 57,930,544 of record CM038793.1, on the reverse strand, counting down.
ATCCTAGCGGGTGATTCTTTGTATTGAAGCCCAATAGAGGTCTGTAAGAGATTTCCGGTCTTTTTCATTGTATGATGCCCAAGAGAAGGTTAAACTCAATGAGGAGTTCTTTGAACGAAGCCCAAGAGGAATGAGTCATTAGGGAGTGTTGTCTTTTATACGGTTTGCGGAGGCTAAACCTCGGATGAATGAGTTTCTTATAAGGCTAAGAGGAGGATGAAATCAGTTGAAATGAGTTACCTTGTACAAAGCCCAAGAGGAGGCTAAACTCTGTGGGGAAAGTTATTCGTATAAGCCCAAGAGGAGGCTATAATCGCTGGGGAACCTATTGTTAGACTAGTTGTTATGTTATAACTAAAATAGTTATGTAAACAAGTGTGTGTGCGTGTGTGTGTGTGTGTGTGATATGTATTCACAGGAGTTTATGAAGGAAATATAAACAATGCATGATGTTTATTTACAAGAGTTTATGAAGTATAAACAAGTGTCCGTGAAACGGACGTTAAAACGAGTTAACTTGATTATTTACAAGTTGAATGTGTACAAGGAAGCAAATATGTACACGAACGAGTATTTATGTA
>CM038793.1:57750587-57929863 GCA_021764765.1 Vicia sativa | reverse complement strand
GACCTAATGTGTCTAACGGTATCTTAACTGCAAGTGCACAGCCTATCGCGGTAGTAATAAAAGATTGTCGAATCCACAGGGACTTTGTAATCACTCTAGTGCGGGAAAGTAATGCTCGTTTAGCTAAGGCGGATATTGTCACGTTTGGTTTTGGGAAGGTTAAGGAACGTAAACTAATTGATTTTAAATTAATAATGAAATGAAATGGTCGGTATGTAATAGGATATACCTAGGGATCTAATCGAACTTAAGCGTATAAGGATGGTTAACTTAGTTTATCTGTAGAATTAATCAGTTTAAAAACCCTCAACTCACACTTTTGTGGTCTTATCTTGGATTACACGTCTAAAGCCCTATACCTGCTTTCGCTAGCCTATAAGTGTTTAGAACATACTTTTTGGAAACTTAATTAATTCTAATTTGTTTTAAAGCGCTTTCACTATATTTAAATCAAATGCCTAACTTTAGCTATCCGGTGAAAATCTCACACTTTCGTGGTCTCGATCCTAACCTATTTACTTTTCTTACTTTCGTAACAAAAAGGTTTTATTTTTAAGCATAAAAAGTTATAACCATAGTTAAGTTGATTAAGGTTTTAGCCTAAGTTTGATCAGAATGCCTATTGTCTCTAACTATTCCATACCGACACTAAAGGTTTATCTAGCCATAATAATCTGAATAAACTCACAGGAAATAAAAGCAAATAAACATAAAGCAGACATTATAAATAATTAATGAAACTTAAATTAATTGATTAAGATGTACTGTAATACAAATGCAAAATAAAGAACCTGAAAATAAAGCAAATACTTCTAATCCTTCTTCCACAGATCAGAAACTTGGACTGTCGGTATTGGAAATACAAATGAGTTACGAAGCTTGAATAAAATCCTAAACTAGAATAATAATTTCCTAATGTTGGAAATTATTATTTGAAGCGATGAAATTAAACAAAGGAAATAAACAATTGCAGAGGAAAATGCAAACTGAAATAGCAACGGGTTTGATTTCGGTAGAGCTTCCGCACAAGTAAAATCTCAAATGCTCTGTCCTTCTAACTTTGAAGGTTGAGGTATTTATAGAAGAGTCGATGGCGGTTGGAGAAGATTTGGACTTGTGGCTTCATGAGCGTTCCAAAAATATAGGGACGTGGGTTGAGCGTGGCTTCCATTGAGGTTGAGAGAAATCGGGAGTTTAAAACTCCTACATTAAGCTTCTCACGTTACGCACGTTTTGCGATATAATGCGCGTTACGTTCGTGGCAGATGTGTTACGAGCAGGTTTCATCCTTTCCCGTGTTACGGTCGTGGCCAAGGCGTTACGGTCGTCACACGCTTCATGAATGTCTTACGGTCGTGGCAGATGGCTGACGACCGTCACAACTACAAAATCTGCATTTTCTTTGACAGATTCATCTTTTCTTCTGTTCTTTGACGCTAGCTTTGCATGTTTCATGTTTTCTTCTGTTTTGAGCTAAGTTATGTAATACCTGCAAAAAGTCATGACAAACTCGAAATATTCGGGAGCTAATCGGGTCAAAATAATACAAAACGGGGTAATTTCATGGTAAATGAACGATACAATTTCGTGTTATCAGCTCACGAGGATGTTAGGTTAATCTTAGTTAAACCTAAATTGGTTGTTGAAAAGACCAAGTCTTTAGGATTAATTAAGTGAACCCTAGCTATTATTATGGAAGCCAGCGAAGTTTCGGCTGCTTCTATAATAGGAATAGAACCACTTACTTTCTTCTGCTGCTCTCGGAATGTATTAGGAGATTTAGCAGTCTGTTATTTGTGTAATTCTAGTTACTCTTGTGAGCCAAGCAATTATCAATTGATAAGTGCCTTGGACTAGGATTTGGTTGTAAGGGTAGTTTATCACTCAAAGCTTTGAAGCACGAGTGTTTTGTCTCTTGATTAAAGCTTTGAAGCAAAATCAAGATAGTTTATTGAAGTGTGTCTTCACAATTCAATTAATCATTAGGTTGATATCACTGCTGTGATTGAGGGGGAGTGAGTAGGAACTCAGGTCTAAGTAGGACTTAGATTGAAGTTGCATTGGGTAGGTTTTAAGTGAAGGAAATAAACTGGTTGGTTTATTCCTGAATTAATTCTACTAATAGTGAATTTCCTCCCTAGCTTGGTAGCCCCCAGATGTAGGTGTAGTTACACACTGAACTGGGTAAACAATTTATTGTGTTCTTTACTGTTTCTTAAATTTATTGTGTGAATTGTTAACAGAGTGTCAGATACTGTGTCATAACATTCTCTGTGACATCACGTATCTGCTGTCAGGAATTTCAAAAACATAACAAACTAATATAACAAACTGCTGCAAACATTTCTCCATAATATTCTCCAAAATAGCTCCAATATATTCTCCACAAATATCTTCATATTGTTATAACAACAAATAGAGAATCATCAAATCTGCAACAGGTCCTCCGATAAAGTCTCCCTAATATATCTTCATAATTTGGGCTCCAAGTAACAACAAGTAAGTTGTTACAATTTTGCGAAAGATGTTCCTTAGGAATATTCTACTTCATAACAGAATCCAATCGGTCATCTCAAACACGATGTCGTGACATCTTCTTCGACATGTTGTTCCAGATGTTGAAACATTACAACCCAACATGTTTCTCCATTAAATATAACTTCAACCTGTTTTCTCCTTATAAGTTATAAATCCTATTTAACCTATTGCTGCTAAGTTAGTTTTACCAAACATAAAGCCAATCCTAAAAATAGAGAATCAACAATCTCCCCCTTTGGCTTATTTTGGCTAAAACTAATTTACATAACCTTTGTATTACATAAGCATAATAAAATATACAAGGGTTTAAACAATTTAATCCAGCAGCATCAATTTAGAAGTCTTTAGTAGTCATTATTTATGTTATTTCAAACTTTAAAAGTGACAATCTCTAGTCTTCTTTTATGATGTCGAAACATCACACTAGGACATCTTTCTGGATGGTCCAAATCCAATGTTCTCTCTTTCTTTTAAGGATCCCACAGATCACACAAATCTCTCTCCCTTAAAAGTTGCTCTTCAGATATAACATAACATAAACACTTCTCCCCCGTTTTAGCCATAATAAGACAAAGGCTTGTTGAAGGAGGACTTACTATAGCACAGGAAACATAACATCATAGGCACCATTTTCACAAAGAAGGAGAAATATTGAGGCCATAATGCACATGAGGAAGAAGATAATAAATACTCCCCCTCAAACTGAGAATTATGCTACAACACAGAATGACACAACATCCTATTTTAGAGCATAAGAGGAAACACACTAACAGAAGCAAACACTTGAACTATCCATTTACAGACATAGAGAACTAGACCTATATATTGGATAACTCAGAACACAGGACATAATTTATGTTCATAAATCAAAAGCAAGACACGAAATAGAATCAGAATAGGATATCCTATTCAACATCTTTGCAAAAACAGCTGCAAAGAGTGACCTTAGACTTAACAACGTCTGAACACTACCCTTTTCCCTATGTTTTCCACAAGTTGACAAACATAACCTTCACAGACTCTAAACTTACCCATATCTGAACGAAGGAGATGAGAGTAAAACAAACAAAGACACAACAAAAAGTGAAGGAAAGAAAAGGAAACAAAGAGACACTCTATATACCTGAGCAACCATGATGATTAATTCCTCCTTCTGGTCATTACATTTACTAGTAGTTGCTGATATTAGTAAAGTCTTCAAACTAGAATAGTAGTCATGCATTGTCAGAGCATACTACTTTAAACAAACTTAGAATATTCTTATTCTAAACCAAAGATAGAACTGCCACTTCTGAATGAGGTGATAGAATATCAAGATCCATAGTCCCAAGTCTCTTCCATAGACTATCATCAATAATGATGTTGCAACATCATTTGGGACACCATCAAATTTACTACAGAACGCATCAGCTTTGGTTCTGAGATTATAATAAAACTACATCTTCAAGATTTCATGTCACTTCAGCACATATCAATATACACTCCCCTTTAACATCAGCTAATGAACAATCTCCCCCTTGACATTAGCTGGTCATCAACATATAGAACAGCTTTGCCTTCGTTAATAAACATGTCCAATTGCACTAGATAAGGTTGCTTTTACAATTTATAATTAACAATTAACAATAGAAAATTGTTCTTCAATTATTCAGTTCTTCTTCATTTGGACAGTTGCTTCTTCAAAAATATTGTTGCTTCCCAATGATACTTTTGCTCCCCCTTAATATCAGAAATCTTCCTTTTTGGCTTCTAATATGAAGCTTACCATGTGTTGTTACTCCCCCTGAGTTATACCAAATTAAGGACATCTTTAATGTTTGTCCTTGAAGCATTCTTTATTTGGAATTACCACAGTTTCCAAATTAGGAATCCTTAGTTTGCTTACTACACAATATTTAGATTTCCACACTATGTTCCTTGAAATAGAAGTAACTTCATATTTAATCATGTATAACTAATTTTATGTCTTAAAAAGATAAGTCTGAACCTTATCATATTTCTTTAATCTTTGGTGTCTTCAACAGTTGTGATGTTACATCTTCATGTAGAACATTCCCTTCTACACATCACAATCTTTATCTCTTTCTTGATTCAGATTTCCACACAGTTGTCACAAATATCCATCTCCCATCAAGATATTTGACAACATCTATATGTATCTCCTTAGCTGAACCAACTCTTCAAATAATCACCAGATAACATTGCCACACATCCTTAGCTTTTGAAGATAAAAGTGAACTTTAATATTGATATTTAGTTCACACTAGGCCATGAATTCTTCAAACAGATACTCAGCTCCCAACAGAGTATATGAATTTTGTATTCAGGTTGCACATCTTATAAGTACTTAGTCTCCCGTCAAAGTACCTACTAGTTAGTCAGTTAGAACTAACTACTCACACTAGATCATTCTAACTGATTACATCTTCACACTCACTTGTACTTCCAAGCAATAAAATATAAATTCAAAACTGAAGACTTTAAGATGATGTTTTGACATGTGTTACAACGTCATCCATTATAGTTCTGGGGGTAAAATCCGTAATTCCTACTTTAGGGGGGAACACAAGAAGCACTGAAACTGTCAACTTTACATCCAAGCAATTAACATATCAAGGAAAAATGTGATCCATATCTCAATATACTTTTCTTTAGACTTTCACTTCTGATTTTGAGATGATGGATTCTATAGTATCATTATCGACCTAGACTATCGAAAAATTGAATTATGATAATGTATCGACACAAAAAAAATGAAGTCGCCAAAGATTTATTTATTCCAAGAAGGAAAGGGGTAATATCGAATAAAACCCACGAGATAAAGAATAAGGCGGTCTACAAAATTAAGAGATGTAGGTTAAGTCGGTTATGCAAGGGAAGGTATTAGCACCCTCACATCCATCGTACTCGATAGTACCCATCTAGTTCAAAGTATGTTTGTGTGTTTGTGTAAAATTTTCGTTCTTTTAAGGTTTAAAAGGAGAAAGAAAGAGAAGAAATGTTTTATTATTTTTCTCGCCTTTGGTCGTAAGACTTAGTGCCTATGTACTCCCGTGCAATGGGAAAGTCGGGCGTCGTGGTTCGGCTAGAAAATGATTGTTTGTTGATTTATTTTAAATGAAAAGACAAGTCATCATTTTAAAGGAAGACTAAATCTAACACCCTGGTGTGATAAAGAATAAAGGACTACGCACCAACATGAGGGAGGTTTTGAGAACACCTCTAGTACTCAAGTGGAGAAGTCGAAAACCTTTGGAATAGAGGAAGAAGCATCTCAATTATAAATGAATCATGTCTAATCTTGAAAAGGGTTTAAAAGGTAAAGGTGCTCGAGCGCACAAAAGATATTGAATGTGTTAAGATTGATTTTATGTTGGGGATGACAAGTATCGAAACATTAGGCTATAATCTAATGATTTGAATACTAGAAATTGGCGAGTGAGCTCAACCAATCATCTCTCATCCCAAAAATTTATTATGAAATAAGTGTTTCGAGTGAGATAAAATATTTAAGTTATTGGGCTATCATCCAACAATCTAAAGACTTTAAATTCGATTAAGTCGTCGGGCTATCATCCAACAACTTAAACGAATGTCACTCCACTATTTTAATACGGATAGAAGTATTTAGTCTATTGGGCTATCATCCAACAACCTAAAGACTTCCAATTCAATTAAACCGTCGGGCTATCATCCAACAATTTAATTGAATATCGCTCTAGTATTTTGACATGGATAGAAGTTTTATCTTATTGAGCTATCATCCAACAATCTAAAGACTTCAAATTTGTTTAAACCATTAGGCTACCATCTAACGATTTAAACAAATTTCATCCAAGTTTATTATGAAAAACATTTTTGAAAACAACTCGACGTTGGATCGAGTTTTATTGAAAGTGTTTTAAATGTTTGGTGAATGGAGAAAGAATCAGGTTATGATCAATCAAGCTAAAAGACTTGATCAATCTCGAGAGAATAGCCAAGCTTATTCCCTACTATGAAACCCTTATGGAGATGAAAAGAATTTGGTATGTGGACCAAGGCGCGAGAGATGGAGGAGGATCGAAATAATTGTAAATAACAAATAAAATCGACAAAGCCCATACAAGATGACCAACCTAAGTATAAAACAATTAAATTACATGTCTCCTAGCAAAGTGGGCTAGTCTACTATAACGACTAATTGAAACAGTTAATCGAAATAGGCTCACTGTAAGAAGGCTCAGGATCAAGCGTACATGGTGTGCGTGTGTAGTCACCGCAACGCTTCTAAGCTTTGTCGACTTATGGGTTTAAAATGATTCATAATTATTAGTTTAAAAATGATTTTTTTGGTTTTGTGTAAGTGAGGATTAAATTAAATAATAAAGTAACAACAAGCTAAATAATTATTACGAGTTTTTGGGGAGAGGGATACATCGATTACAAATGGGAAAAGCAGTAAAATAAAATAGAAAGCGTTAATAATTACAACGCAAGGGATTGGGATACATTTTTCGAATGCGGATAAATTAAAATTAAAGAGAAAACGGTAAATTAATTATGTTAACAGCATACAAACAGAAACCAAATGTGGAGAAACTTAAATATCAATAATTGCATCATTTGCATTTTATTGTATTAGAATAGATTGTAGAAATTGCTATACGAAGAAAATTACTGTAATATAATTCGAACTTATTTACGAATGAATAGATAAAGTATAATAATAAAAGTAATAAGTATATAGCATATATTTACAATACTAAGTATAATAATAAAAATACTATGTTATTATTTACAAAGTATAATAATCGAATTGAAATTAGATGAATTATGCACATGCAGAACTAAACAATTGATTTATTCTAGCGTTTCAATTAGCAAATGAACTAAAAATGGAAGAAGTACAAGCTATGATTCAATTCGGCTTCAAAACAAAAGAAATCGATTATGAGGTAAGTTAAAAACAATGAAATTAAAAACCGGGCAGCAGTTATGCACATGAAATAAAGCTTGAATTCGGATTCAAAATTAATTGATTGAAACAAAGTCTGGACAGCCATATACACTTGTGCGTGGCAAATTGATTTCGATTCAAACAAAACAAAGTCGGGCAGCCGCTACTTAAGCATAAATTAATACTATAAAGTTGACTCGATTAATTAAAAACTTCTAACTCAAGCAAATTCAGCAACAAAGGGAACGAAACACATTTTTTATGTTCAAATTCGAAACAAAGAGAAAACAAACTTGTTGTCTCATAAGTTCAATCAAAAATGAAATAGCATGGCTGTCCCAAATGCGACATTATCATTAAACCTTCATCGAAACAAAAGTGGAATCCCTACCACAAATTCAATCAAAATGAAATAGCATGGCTGTCCCAAATGGTTTCTTGGTCACATCTTACGCGAATAAATGCGACATAGATATTTGAACCCTCATCGAAACTATCTATTTACGAAATTATAATTTGCAGCATTATTCGAGCTATATCACACATGTACAAAAACATTATAACGCATTGAACCAGAAACATAGCGCTTGTTATAGCGATTTTTCGGAAGCATCACAATTAGAAACCAAGTTATTTCACAGATTTCAGCATAAAAAAATCAAACCAAAAAGGATTAAACCAGGGCAGTATATCAACTAACAGCACAATTGTAACATAAGATATCTTGACATCAATAAACTCCATCTAATCTTGAGAAAAAGGGAACTTAACTATGCAATCCAGTAAAGTCAACAGAATGAGCATAAATGCACACTAAAAGCAATCAGATTCGAAATTTTACCGAGTGGCTGCAGGGTCTGAATTGATATTATCGTTCATAGGGGGAGACAAGGACGATGGCCGGTGCACTGCTAACAGGATAATTCTGTCGAATAGGATCTTGTTGTGGTGTAGATGCGGCAGAAGAGAAAAAAAAGTCGTTGTCTAAAGCTGAATTGGGAGGGAGCCCATTTCCAGAAACAGTCAATGCTTTAGAGGTAATAGCTGTTGGCTGGGACATTGGTGAGACTGGAGAGGGTGATGTTGGTGTTTGTAAGGCAATTGATTGAGTGATTCCTGCAGACCTAGAAGGAGCCATAGCAGTCCTTCCACCATTCCAATCATTTGAGATGCCAGCATTTGAGAGATTGGTACCTGCAAAACCCTGTTGCAGACGAGGTTGAAGGATGAAGAGAGTGTCAGTGAAGGAAATAGCGTGACAGTGAGTGAGAGAGATGTAGCAGAAGGGTGAACGCAGCGGAAAGTATTTGAGACGTTGCAACGGCGGGAGCTGAGGAAAGAATATGGAGGTGGTTGTATGGCTGTGAGGCGGAAGCTGAAGTAACGGTGGTGTGAAGAATTGAAAGGAATGTGGTAACGGCGAAGAACAGAGGGTATTATTACGGTGACTGGAAGCAGTTGCAGAGAGGGAGATGGAGTATGTAGATAGACGTATGAAAGGGGGTTTGTGGCTGTGTAGAAGATACGGTGAGGGAGTATGGTGTGTGACGAGAATAGAGGGAGAGCTAACAGTAGCAGAGATTCGGCGATGGAGAGTGAGAGTTTCTGTGAGGAAGATTGAGGAATGAGGTAGTATGGATGATGGAGAGTGTTTGGAGATGAACAGGGAGCGACAGATACGGTGGGAGTTTCACGGAGGGAATAGAGGAAAAGCGATGAGAGGTTATTATAGAGAAGGAAACGGCAGATTACAGGGGGTTATAATGAAGAGGATGAAGAGAAGGAGCTACTGTTTCCTTTATTTTTCTGATAGCCTCTTTGTTGTTATCTTTTCTCCCTCGTGACAATAATATATATATATATATATATATATATATATATATATATATATATATATATATATATATATATATATATATTGTCCTTGTTTGAGAAAAGATAACAAGCTATCGAAAAAATAAGGAAAAACTTCTTCATCCTATATATATATATATATATATATATATATATATATATATATATATATATATATATATATATATACAAAATAAACTAGGTTTAACAAATTTTTGATAATGCCTAAAATGCCCTTTTCATAAAATGGGCCAGAAAGATGGGTCGGGTAAAAAATAACAAACCCAATATTATTTTTGTTTTGATTTTTGGAGAAAAATATTGAACACTCAAAATTGTCAAAAATGAAATAAATTCGGACAATAATTTATTCGAAAAAAATAAAATGAGCATATTAAAATAAACTACGGGTCTCATAGATTAAAGAAAAATTATTGAAATGGTTAAAATCGAAAGAAAATGATAATAAACAATACCCGATTGTAAAATACTTACAGTTAAAAACGAGTTTTTAAACTGTATCGAAAAATTAGGGAGAACACATTTTTATGATCTACGTGACACGTTAATTCATAAAACAGTAAGTAAAAGATGAAAACTTGAAATATTTTCCCTGCTAATTTTCGCACAGTGTTGAATTACTTTTAACAGACTGTTTATAAAACCGAAATATCGATACCATCGACATATAAATAATTTAAAACAATGCAATAAACAGGCAGAGAGGTAAAAATAAATGAAGTGAAATAACGGGTATTTTTATAACTAAAAATGATGCGAATATCTATTTAGATTGGCTTTCGATCAGTTTAAATACGACGAAATGATGCATATGCAATGAGTAAATGACTGATTTTTTTTAATATAAATACAATACAAGTAAAAAAATAACAGGGTAAAATTTGGGATGCAACATGCACCTACAGAGGATATTCCCTCAACTAGGTTTCTAAAACAAACTTAATCATGGCATAACACAAAAGTATGTAGATTCTTTCAAGATAGTCTGCCTTCCTTGATTCATCTTGACAATACCCTTCCTGGACAGTACTTAGGGCGGTCAACATTCAAGACCATGTTTTACTATGGTTGTGACACAGTATTCAGCTCCAAACTATTTTAAGGTCATGAATAACTTTCCACATATCTCGTTCCTTTGATTAGAAGGTTGAACTAGATATAAGCTCATCTTGATATCACATAAAGGGGTTGAGGGGTATACCTTTATGAGTCTCTTACTTGCATTGAGCTTGACTTCTATACTCCCATAAGCTTAGGTCAGAAATAAACTGACATCTGGAGTATAAGAACTTGTTGATTGTGTCCCTGATCAACAGATAAGCAGATGTCTCCTCTTCCAGATCAGGAGTAGGTTCCAAATTTATGTATTCACACTACATTAGTTTAGCACCAGAACATTTGTTCTTCAATTGGTAGCTGCATACCAGTACTAATGTTCTAACATCCACTAGAACATTTGTTCCATCTTCTGGAAACACATCATCCTTGAAGGTCTTCAAGGTAAAAACTTTGCAGATGAATATGAGTATAATTGATCAATTGATCCCCATCAACTTTAATAATCCATGCCTTTATGAGTGGACTTGAGAAAGATCTCAAGTATCTTTGACAAATTTACTATAGATGTAATAATCTTCCATATTGACCAGTGGTTTTCACACAGATATATAGCAGTTATTTTAGTTATTATTTATTTTACTTATCGAGCTTTTATTTCATTTTATTGCATTTTATGATTTGGTTTTATGTTTCTTGTTTCGAGTTCATGAATAAAACATGACAAATCGAGGCGAAAAAGCGAGTGGAGAAAAAGATTATAAGTGGAAGGAAGACCAATACGACATGTGCGCTGCACGACACGTGTTGGATATGTCTCAAATCCTAGTACAAAAAACAGAGGCCTGAATAGGGCACTCGTGCTGCCTGGCACGACCCGTGTCAGGAGGCCTGGAGCAAAAATAAAATCTTCAAAATCAGGGACTAACACGACCCGTGTTGCACAGTGTAACACGGTGAACTGACTTTGTAGGTTTTGTATCGCAAATGTGCGGATAGCAAGAGTCGCCACCGACTTTTATTTTTATCCAATTAAGGAAAGGTAAAAGTACAGAAAAAGACCTTCGTTAGATTCTGAGTAAGGGAGAAGGTTATGAAAAGGGAAGGTATCAGCACCCCTTTCCATCCGTAGTTATCTACGGGCTCTTAGTTGCTCTTAGATCACTTTAAAATTGTGCTTTCTGTGTGTTTGACAAAAATGTTATGAAAAGGCATTTCGCTTTGACTTTGTAATGATTCATGTAGGAATGTATACAAAGTGTTCGGAAATGTTTCGTTTTGAAAAGTGTTTGAATTTTGACAAAAGTGTGAGGTGTAAAAAGTATTTTGATAGAGCAAGCAACTAAAAGTCTTATTACCTACTCAGAATTGGTTGTTTTCGTGTTATTTTACGTTCCTTTAGAATAGCGCTATCTATACCATTAGTTGGTAGGTAACTCCATTCGTTGGATGTAAGCGGGACATTCGAAGGGACATAGTATGGTCATAGAAGACAACTTGTAGGAAGTATCCTAGCACATTCGAAGGGACTATCATCATTTTTCGTAGGCGGCAATCGAGGGTCAAGATCATGTATTCGGAGGCGACATCGTGGGTCTATGATCTTTGTATCGAAGGGACTATGATGATTTGTTTTGAAGGCGACGGTGCTAGAATACCTCTACGTTCGAGGGACATGACCATATGAATTCGTAAAGGCAACGAGAGAGAATTACCCTAAGGGGTGCATGTGTGAAAGAGTGTGTCAATTCAGATATTTTATCTTGAAAATTAGAGGGCTATGTTCAATTTTATCTTGCCATACACGCCTAATTACTAGCAATTTACAGGGTGCGGAAATTAAAATGCGGGAATGTAAAGATGTGGAAAAGTAAATGTCCTACGCTATTACATGGCTTTGGGGCAGATACATAATTTAAACTTGCGGAAAATAAAAGCCTAATTAAAGCTATTACATCCCATGAGCAGTTACATAATTGGAAAAAATAAAACGATAGAAGAAATCGTCTGGAACGGAATAACCTGTAAGAGAATGAGAAATCGGAAAATACGAGAGGAATCGAATAAGAGAAAAATGTTAGTAAAAATGCAATTTTTTAGATGAGAAAAATATGACATGCTGGAAATAACATAAATATGCTAAAATAATTTTTTGGGATTTTTTGGATGCATTTTAATAATTTAAAACTAATTAAAATTGATTAAAATGGTAAATTATGAATAAAATAAAATATGCATGCAAAACAATATTTTTTTAATTTTATAAATTAAATAAGTATTTTCTGAAAATAAATGCAAAAGGAAAAAAAATTTTGATGATTTTTAATGCATGAATAAAAATATTGAAAAGAATTAAAATGCATGAAAAAATATTAAATAAATAAAATATGAAAATAAGAGTTTTGTAAAAGAGTAAAAACCAAATGGTCTTGGGGAGAATCGAACCGGGACCTTGCCTGAGATCCATGCCTTGCCAACTGAGCTGGAGCGCGCAACTGTTTGAAACCTGGAACGAACGGATTGTGAACGGGTGTCACGTCCCCATTGCCACGAACTCGCGCCAGACTTCATCTTCTCCAATTTGAATTTGAAAATTCAGCGTCGGCCATTGTTCGACGCTACCGACCCTGGCTAAAACAAAAATCAAGCACACATAATATAAATGAGTTTTAAGACCATGGTTCGATTCTAGACATCATTCCGAATGCAATGATCACAGTCTCGTGGTCCAATTTATCCTAATAAGCAAAACCCTAAATCGAGTCCAGGAACCCTAGCCATGGCAATTCGAGTTTCAGGCCATAGAAATACGATTAACTTTCCCAGATCGTTTGCAAACTCATCACTGATCACAAAAACAACAATAAAACAGGTTAAAAATGCATGATAATTGAAATACGATTTTGAGATTTTCTTGAACAAACCAAATTCGGATTCTCCAATTCTTGATGGTTTTGAGCAATGTGAGAGTCTGGATCGACTCAAGAGGTATCAAGGAATGCAATGGACACCTTAGAATCGATTGAAAACAGCTGGAACTAGGGTTGCAATTTGCTTGTGTGCCACGGTTTTTTGAGTTGCAATAAGGGTTTCTCCAGCCAAATTCTCTACCCTAATTCGTGTGGCATGAGTTATGTATATATAGTAGAAGGATTTGGAGTTAATTTGAGGAAGAATCAATCACTAATCAATGCAAATCAAATTTGATTTTGTACAAAATCAAAATTTCATTTTTTTGATCAATTTTCAATCAAATCTTGCCATATCAATCCAAATTTCGAAATTTGTTGGCTTTGTTGAGTTGCTTGGATCTCAAGGAAGAGAGAAAAATCAAGTTTTCAATTAATTTTGATTTTATACTTTATTTTTGAATTTAATTTGTATTTAAATGAATAAATTCCAAATTAAATAGAAAAATAAAATAAAAACTCGTGGCATTGGGCTTGGATATTCCTAATTGTATAAGGAACAAGTTTGGATGAAGAAAAGGTAAGCCCATTTGCAAAACAATTTATTTTTAGAAGCATCTCTCTTTGTGCACTCTTTCAAAATTGCCCAACTTGTGAATGGTGTATCTTGCTCAATTTTCCACATTTTTGAGTGTTCTTGGACTTTTTGGAAAGCTCTAATAATCCTCTAACCATCCTTTTTGGTATCATCTCAATTGGAGTTTCCATGCTCAATATATCCTCAAAACAAAATGTTGACTTTTTGTTGACTTTGAAAATGACCTGTAATGTTTTGAGCCATACCTCTCAAATGAAGCATTTTTTGGACATTCTTGTGAGACATGAAGTTTTAGAGAATTGAATTTCCTTCAAAACAAGAGGTGGTGAAAAATTTACGAGAAAGTATGAAAGTTATGATCGGTCAAAGTTCGATTGACTTTTCACCTAGAAACCCTAATTTAGAAAGTTTGACTTTTGAGCAAATCTTGAGTTTTCTTGATGAATCATGATCAACCCTTGATCAAATGATGAATGTAACTTCAAAATGAGGATGTTGACCAAAAATCATGAAGTTTGATATGTTGACCACGATTGACTTTTTGTCAATCTGTGATTTTCAACCATCGAGCAATTATGCGAGGAAACTTGACTTGTGAGGCTTGAAACTTGACATGGAGAATCTTTGAAGCATATGAGGAGGCATGAAGGACATTTGAGATGTTGGAAGTCCATCTGAGAATTGCCAAACCCTAGTTTGGGTTGATTGTCTAGGAGAGAGTTTTGTCTGATCAACTCTTGAGGAATCTTTGAGTATGGATGTATGAGATATCTTGAGAAGATGGAGGGCAAATTTTGGGGTATGACAGTTGCGCCTGTTCAATCTTCTTGTACTGGAAGGTTAGATTGACATACTTGTCTTTCGTGACCTGAAGGTAGAAGATGATTGAACACTCGAGTACACTTGAAAATTTGCACTCGCTGTTGGTGGATGATGCGGGAATGGGCTTACAGATGCCATTTGGAGAAGGTAGAGACTTCGCTGGGGGATGAGTCGTATGCTAGACTCGAGGTTGTTGATAGGAGGAGAATCGTTGGAGATGGGCTTGAGATGCCATTTGGAAAGGTCGATGCTGGGGAGTGAGCCGTATGCTAGGCTCTGTAGTCGTTTTTGGAAGGAGCATGGAGATGCGCTTAAGATGCCATCCGGAGGGAGTCGTACGTTAGACTTCGTGCTCATCTTTGAATGAAGTTATTGGTTTGTATTGATTTTTAACCAAATATGCAGCATTCTGAAAGCGGAGAAATGTTGATAAGTAGTCGGAGATGGGCTTAAGATGCCATCCAGGGCAACTGAGTCGTACGCCAGACTCTGTAGTTGCTGTTGATAATAAGAAGGATTCAGAATAGATCTTCGTGCTGATTACTCTGAGGGGATAGTAATTTGGCAAAGTGTGGATATCGTCCCTGTTGTGCATCGGGTATTGATCCACTGCCTGTTATCGGAGGATAACTTGTGATCGTTCGGATAGGGTTTCCCGTCTGGCTTCGGGTATTAATCCTGGATCCGTTGTCAGAGGACAACGAGGGCGGTCGTTTAGATAGTTTTCCCGTCGAGATTCGGGGCTTAATCCTGGACCAGTTGTCGGAGGACAACTAGGGGCGGTCTTTCAGATAGTTTTCCCGTCGAGATTCGGGGCTTAATCCTAGACCAGTCGTCGGAGGACAACCAGGGGCGGTCTTTCAGATAGTTTTCCCGTCGAGATTCGGGGTTTAATCCTGGACCTGCTTGCGTCAGAAGTGATTTCCACCTGTTCTGGAGAAAACAAGAGAAACTTTGATAGAATATTGTTAGTCTTATGCAAATTATGATGCATGACAATGTATATGAATGACATATGCATGAATTATGACTTTATGAGTAATGTATGAATGATAGATGTTGTGGTATTTCAAAACATATCCATCTTGAAGAAGATGCGGATGTTCTGCTTGAGGATTCTTGACTTCTGTTTGGGGATGGAGATCCTGAGAAGAAAAGAACTTCGATCCCTCCGATGCACTATCTGACCAAGTCTTGAGCCTAGATATTATTAAGGAAGGTAGAGATTGAGAAACTCGTTATTGGAGATCTCATACATAGACCCTGCTGGGGAGAGTCTGGGAGGCAATCTGTTGGGGATCTTATTGGGAAAATTTAGGGGATTTTGAGTGTAGATCTCATTTGGAGCGTTTGATGGTTCTTGGGAGACGGGTTGGGGCCCGTTGGAATCTCTGGCGGGAATAGAAGATGTAGATTTTCTCGGTGCACTATCGACCAAGTCTCAAGTCGGATAACATCTTTGGAGAAAGGGAATTGTTGAGAGATATTTTCGATGATAAATACCTCGGTGGGGATGAAGTGTTCTTGGGACGATGTAACATTGCTCGGTTGAGTGGAATCACTTCGGGGACTAACGTATACTCTGGGAAGGTTTGTTGTGGTGACACTGTGGGGATCATGCTACGGGAAATGCATTGGTGACTTTCGTAGTCATCTCAATTCCTAGAGCCTGTAGTAACTACTTTTGTATGTCCACTTTTCGCATGTTTGTGGATAGATTCTTATTGTCAAATGCATATAATCATTCAAAGCAAGCGTTGGACTTATTGCAAGCGACAATAGTGAAAATGTAAAGAGAAAGAACTTGTATTCATTTGAAATGTGGCGTTTGGCCAAGTAGTTTGTACACAAGAAAGGTAAAAGCTATCGGAAACAATCTCGTTAAGTTCCAACCATGCTAGTACTCATATATTTCAACTATCTCATCTCCTTGTCGTAGAAAGTGAGTAGGTGATCTTCGCCATTTGAATCTTGAATCTTGATAGTATGCAGGCGGGGATCCGGAAGAGACATAGTCGTGCGCTTAAATCCCTAACTTTTGCCTAGACCGCCCTTTCGGGTTTTCGGTCTGGGATACCTTTTTGCCCAAGCCTTTTTAGGTTTTCGACTTGCCGGGTGTGCATGTTTTGTATATATCCTTAACTTTTGCGAACCCTTTTGGTTCGCCGGGGCCTTATTTTTCCTAGGTCGATCGACCTAGCGGGTCTCTTCATGCGTAGTATTTTTGACTATGTGCGTTCACATGGTGTGGGAAGTCTTCACCATCCATGGTGCCAAGTATCATAGCTCCGGGAAAATCTGTCTTGACTACAAATGGTCCCTCATAGGTAGGAGTCCATTTGCCCCTGGGATCACCTTGTGGAAGAATGATGCGCTTGACTACTAGGTCACCAACTTGGTAGACTCGGTGCTTGACCTTCTTGTTAAATGCTCTGATCATTCGCCGATAGATGTCCATGGCGGCGGACGCGAGTCGCTTCTCATCAATCAAATTAATCTGGTCAAGGCGAGTCTGGACCCAATCGTCTTCGCCTAACTCTGCGTCCTGGAGGACTCTGGTTGAGGGTATCTGAACCTCGATAGGTAGGACTGCTTCCATACCGTACACAAGAGAAAAAGGGGTTGCCCCTGTTGATGTTCGTACTGTAGTGCGATAACCATGAAGAGCGAATGGTAACATCTCATGCCAATCCTTGTAAGTCACTGTCATCTTCTGTATAATCTTCTTAATGTTCTTGTTGGCGGCTTCCACAGCGCCATTCATCTTAGGCCGATATGGAGAAGAATTGTGATGCTTGATCTTGAACTGCGTGCAGAGTTCGGTGATCATCTTGTTGTTGAGATTAGAGCCATTATCTGTGATAATCCTTTCGGGAGTGCCATATCGACAGATAAGATTATGCTTGATAAATCGAGCCACAACATTCTTGGTTGGACATGTGTTGGGCGGTGGGCTTGCTCCAATCATGTCAATGCCCCACATTGCGAAAGGCCAAGGAGCTGTTAGGATATTCAGAGGTACTTGAGGTACGTGCACTTTGTCTGCATAAATCTGGCACTTGTGACATGACCGAGCGTAGCGGTGACAATCAGTTTCCATGGTGGACCAATAGTATCCTGTTCTCAGAATCTTCTTAGCCATTGTATGCCCACTGGAGTGGGTACCAAATGCGCCTTCGTGTAACTCTTCCATGATACGTATTGCTGTTTTTTGATCTACACAGTGGAGTAAGCACAAGTCGTGGTTGCGCTTATATAAGATGTCCTTGCTGAGGAAGAATTTGGATGCAAATCTTCTCATGAACTTCTTATCATTGATAGATGCCCCTGTGGGATATTCCTGAGTCTCAAGATACCTTTTCACGTCATAGTACCAAGGTTTCTCTTCCGTATCAAGCTCATAACAATATGCTGGTTCGTCAAACTTCTCAATGATGATCTGGGGAGCCTCGTTGTCCCATCTGACCTTGAACATAGATGACATAGTAGCCAATGCGTCTGCCAACTTATTCTCTTCTTGTGGAATGTGATTGAAAGTAATCTCTTCAAAGTAGGGGATCAAACTCAGAACATGCTCTCGATACGGAATAAGATTCGGATGCTTTGTATCCCATGTCGTGATCACTAAATCTGAGTCTCCATACACTTGTAAGGACTTGATTCTTAAGTCATTAGCAGCTTTGATACCCATGATGCACGCTTCGTATTCGGCCATGTTATTGGTGCAACTGAAACATAATCTGGCGGTGAAAGGCGTATGTCCGCCTGCAGGGGATGTAATAATGGCGCCAATGCCATTGCCAAGTGCATTTGAGGCTCCATCAAAGACCATGGTCCATCGGGATCCTTGTTCGGGTCCTTCGTGCGGGCACGGTTCTTCCTGATCTGTAACTAGTAAAACATCTTAAATGCGGAAATTTGAACTGCATAGGCGATAGTCATCTACGACTTGATGAGCCAAATGATTGGCTACTATACTTCCTTTGATCGCTTTAAGAAGTATCTTTGGATGTCGTATTCGGTCAAGATCATTTGCCATCTTGCTATTCTTTCGGAGAGCTGGTTTCTCAAATATGTATTTTATCGGATCCATCTTGAAATCAATAAGGTAGTGTGAGTCAACAAATTGTCTTAGTCGTGACACCAAAGCGTTGCAAGTTTTCTCTGTGAGTATCTTGTTTCACAGTCGGTAAACTTTTTGCTAAGGTAGTATATTGCATGCTCTTTTCGACCGGACTCGTCATGTTGCCCCAACACACACCCCATTGAATTCTCTAACACGGTCAAGTACATGATAAGAGGTCTTCCTTCGGCGGGCGGCATTAGGATAGGAGGATTCTGTAGGTACTCCTTGATTTTGTCAAAAGCGATCTGGCAATCGTCATTCCATTCCACTACTTGATCTTTTTTAAGTAACTTGAAGATTGGCTCACAAGTAGCAGTTAAGTGTGCAATGAATCTGGCAATGTAGTTCAATCGGCCCAAGAAACCTCTGACTTCTTTCTCGGTGCGGGGTGTTGGCATCTCCTGAATGGCTTTAACCTTGGCGGGGTCAACTTCAATACCTTTACCACTGACAACAAACCCTAAGATTTTTCCGGTTCTGACTCCAAAAGTGCACTTGTTAGGATTGAGTCTTAGTTTGTACTTCTTCAATCTGTCAAACAGTTTCTGCAAATGATCAAGATGTTCTTCTTCAGTCTGTGATCGAGCTATCATGTCGTCGACGTAGACCTCTATCTCGTGATGAATCATGTCATGAAATAATGTTACCATAACGCGATAAGTGGCGCCCGCGTTCTTCGATCCGAGCATAACCTTGTAGCAGAAAGTGCCCCGTGTAACAAAAGTAGTCTTCTCCATGTCTTGAGCCATTTTGATTTGATTTGTAGGAGAAACCATCCATGAAGGATAAAACCTTATGTTGAGCGGTGTTGTCAACCAGAACATCAATATGAGGAAGGGGAAAATCGTCTTTCGGATTCGCTTTGTTTAGATCTCTGTAATCCACACACATTCGAACTTTACCATCCTTCTTAGGCACGGGTACCACATTCGCAACCCATTGTGGATAGGAAGTAACAGCTAGGAAGCCGGCGTTGAACTGTTTCATAACTTCGGCTTTGATTTTCTCTTACATCTCAGGACGCATGCGACGAACCTTCTGTTTCACCGGGAGAAAACCTTCTTTTGTTGGCAATCGGTGTACCACAATATCAATGTCTAAACCAGGCATGTCTTCGTATGACCAAGCAAAAACCTCAATGTAGTCTCGTAGCATCTGTATCATCCTTTCTTTAACACTGCTCTCAAGACCCGCTCCTATCTTGATCTCTTTTATGTCTTCGCTAGTACCCAAATTCACAACCTCAACTTGCTCTTCGTGTGGCTGTATAACTCGCTCTTCTTGTTTGGCCAAGAGTTCTCCGGCACTTCACAATCTTCCTCACTTTCGTCTTGGCTTGGTAGATCGGATTATCGAATTCATATTTAGCAATAGCATAGCTGTTATCAACGAGATTCGGAGTGATTCTGCAGTGTATCACGTGGGTGTGTGTAAGAAACACTTAGCTTTTTGGAGGGGTGACAAAGTAAAGAAAGAAAACAAACAATTGAATGCAAAATTCCAACGAATTTATTGAATGAAAATACGCAAACGACAGATAATAACCCTCGCAAACGAGCCATGATGCCCCGGGTAAGGCACTAGGCTTTAGAGTTTATTGTTCGAAACATAAAAATACGAAAAGCAAAACAAAAACAAGAGCAATTACTCCTGGCTAAAGGAGATTGGTATGACGTCTTCAGCCTTCCAATTGCTGAGCCTATGATCTGGAGTTGAGAAGATCCACTTGCTGATGTCGAAGCCGTTATCGTCGTCTTCTATAGCATGGATTCCACTCTGGCTGATGCGGAAAGGGAGTTGGCCGGCACGTTCGCGGCGTATCATCTTCTGACCCTTGATGGTGAAGCCTAAACCAGTCTTGTTGGATTTGAAAGAAAGATCGGGGAGCTGACCCCAAACAGTACTACCTCCTTCTTCAACAGCAGCTTGAGCATCTTTCAGCGAGGCCATCCTAGGCGGAGCTTGTGTAATTTCAGGAGTAACAGGAGAGTCAACAGGCATGACTCTGGGTATTGTTTCAAAAGCTTGACAGGGAGTCTCGAAGAATTCACCCTCCACCTCGAGGTATCGGAATGACTGTAGATGATTGACCATATACTCTTCTTCACCACATACTGTAACAACCTTCCCTTTCGGTACTTGACACGATGTAGGGTAGAGGTAACGCGCCGCCCTATGTATCAAGGTGTCCAAGTAGGCAAGAGTGGCGGACGGATGTCCATGACAAAGAAAGTGGAATCAAAAGTGCGGGAACCGACTTTAACAGTGAGTGAGCTCTCCAATCTTGTTAGCTTAGAACCATCAAAAGCTCTCACAATAATGTCACTAGGTTTCGGGACCAACCCTTCAACATCGAGTTGATCAAAAGCGGTCTTGGTAGGATGTTCAAAGCGAACCGAATCCACCAAAACATGAGATAATGTACCCTTGCATTCAAGAGATGTGCAAGGCTTTGTTGTGTTTCTTTCGTGAGTCAAATCAACATCGAGAAGCCTAGGCCGTTGTTGGCAGCCAGGCTAGCAATACAAACTTCAAACGGTCGGTAGTAGTGTCTTGCGACGCGTGAGCATTCTTGAAACTTCACCAAGGCATTATCATGAGCCTCGAACACAAAGCGAGCAAGCATGGAGATCTTGGGAGTCTGTCCCAGCTGTTCCACAACATTGTAGTCACTCTTCTTGATAATCTTGAATTTCCTCCATTTCTTGTTTGGAGGTGTCTCATAACTTCCTTTGGTACTTGGTGGCGGGATGAGTCCTTGGTTCTTTCCCTCTAGCTTGGGAATGGATTGAATATGGAATGCGTGGAGTCATGATGTCTTTTGGAGGAGATTTGAGAGAAAACTCTTCGGTTCGTCACCTTACTTGATCCGGTGATGTTGTCAATGTCAGGAATGGTAGCTTTAACTGTAAGATCTTCAATGGTCAGAGGGTCTTGCTTGACGCCATGATAGTAAACATCAACTCCATAATTCCAAGGGATAGCCTTGTTAGAGGAATATGGAACTGGTCCGGGAGAAGTAATAATAAGAGGTGCCACTTTAGGCACAGGATCAGCAGAGGAAATCCTTATTGTGTTAACATCAGCATAATCTTCTGGGAAATCGTCACCCCATCCGGTCACCTTAACATATTCAATAGGAATTTTGTAGCTCTCGAGAACAGTGTACTTCACCATGTAATCATACTTTCCACTTGGCTGTCCCAAGGTGTCCCACACAGATGGTGCAGTTTCATTCGCATTATCAATCTTCAGTTTAGACATTTCTTCACACAGCTTTTGTACAGGTGGTTTCAGAAATACTATCTCGCGGTTATTCATCATGCACTGGACACGTCTTCTCAACCAAGCACAACCATCAGGCGCAGATGGGCACCAACGACAATTCTCTGGGCATCCTGGATTGACAAACTGCAGCAAATTCTTCTTGGTCATCGGAGGAATGGTCAAGTCATCTATGTTGAAAACATAAGTATCTTCACCAAACATTGGAACTTTTGTCATGGTTAGGCATAGGCGCGTTGATCACATTCGGTCTCAGCGGGAGGGTCAAACTCAATCGCTTAGCTTCAATCATATCTTGAATCTTGTTCTTGAGCCCAACGGTCATCGGTGTTGTGTCGGGGCTATTGGAGTGGTAAGCACGCTTAGCATTAGGATTGTATCTCGGAGAGGAAGTATTGACACTCGAGGAGGATCCTCAAGGTGTCACTCGCTTTCAACATGTGTTGCAAGGCTTGCGACAATGGCATGTTGATCTTTGTAACTGTCTTCGTGGCGCGTTGCTCGCAGCGTTGTCTCCGAGGTTGTCTGGTGTAGGATTGGAATCACAACTTCCCACAGTTGAGCGGTCGGTCTTGGCTCGGTTTTTCTGACCATACACAGCATTAACTTATTTCTTACCACCAAAAGATCTCTTCGCAGCATTTGAAGATGTCTCTACATGAATCTTTCCGCTCTTGATACCAGCTTCAATACGCTCGCCTGTCAATATCATCTCGGTGAATCCGGCTGAAGAGTTTCCGATCAGATGATTGAAGAACGGGCCCGTCAGTGTTCCCATAAACATATCAACCAACTCCCTATTGGAGAAGGGTGGCTGAACTCTGCCTGCTACATCTCTCCACTTCTGAGCATACTCCTTGAACTTCTCATCACGACCCATAGACATACTTTGTAGTTGCATGCGAGTGGGTGTCAATTCAGCATTGTACTCATACTGTCTGTAGAAAGCATCTGCTAAGTCACTCCAAGTACGGATACGGTCATTCTCTAGCTGATAGTACCATTCCAACTGGTTTCCGGACAAACTCTCTTGAAAATAGTGCATCCATAACTTTCTGTCATCAGTGTGGGGATTGATCTTCTGGACATAGGATTTCAAGTGCGACTTAGGGCAAGACATGCCATCATACTTAGCAAAAGTTGGAACTTTGAACTTGGGAGGAATCACAACACCAGGGACAAGACTCAGATCAACAAAATTCAGCCCGGACATCTTCAGGTTTTCCACATCATTCAAACGGTCTTCAAGTTGTTTGTACTTGTCATCTTCATCGAGTATTGGCCATCATCATAGACTTTTCGGGCTCATCTTGACTACCTTCACCATCACCCTTGTTACTTTGCTCATCCTCCTTCTTGACACTTCCTTGAGAGCTCAATTCAACTAACCACTCTAGGACCTCCTTTGTAGCGTCGCCCATGTTGAGAAGACCAACAACCTTCTTCTTTTCGTTGATGAGCTTCTTGGATCTTCTTGGCCTTGGACCAAGCGGTGAACATCTGCTGGCCCGAGCATTACGAGCCTAGAGATCTTTGGTTTGTTCAAGAGCCATTTACGCTAAAATAAATAGCGAGCAAATGAGAAAACCAATCTTCAATGTACGTGATGCAATGTTATGCTATGATATGCAATGTTTATGCGAATGCAATGCAATGTTTTCAAGGACCTTAGAGATTTAAATTTGTTAAACAAGCAATGAACAAACATTTATTAGTACTCTTTTATTATTTTATTTTTCTTTTTAAGTACAAAGATAGTTCAAGACAAGAACAACGAAAAGCATAAAAATAAAGCTCTAAGTCTCCATGGGGCTTCCTCTTGGTGCCCGTTGATGTTTCGCTCCTCGTGAAGTAGCTTAGTCAACTCTAGCACTTTCTTCTCACTTGCATAGCACTGAGCTTCAAAGGTATCCCTCTCTTCCTTGAGCTGAATCCAGGATCTCTTCAAGTCTTCAAAATCAGTAGGCATGTCAGGATGGAGAACAGTATAGGGCACGTCACCTATAGCAACAGGTTCCATAATTCTTGGTAGAGCAGTGAATGGCATCATGAGGTGTTGAGCTCGAGCTCGCACCCATTTGAGGTAAGGTTCCCAAGGAATGGAGTTCTGGTGCCCCAAAGCCTTGGTATCAGTCTTCTTTACCATGCGTCAAGCGTGTATGAACCTTCATCGGTAATTCTGGAGATCGTGGTTGTAGTCGAACACAATATCTTGGAGAAGCATATCATGTGGGCCATCTCTTCGAGCAAAACCAAACTGACGTAGAGCTAGAGAAGGGTTATAAGTAATACCTCCCCTTATACCAAGGAGTGGTACATAAGGGAATTCTCCACAACGCTCAATGAAGGTGAAATCCTTTTGAGAGAAAAGACTCCAACGGATATCTGAATGAGAGAGTGACATTAACCTTTGTGACCATCTCAACCTTTGTTCGTTCTTCAAAACTGATGGAGGAAGGTGCGAAATAAACCACCTAGCAAGTAACGGTATACAACACATGAGAGTTCCTTGTCTTTTAGTAGTACGAGTGTGGAGAGAATGTAGAATGTCTCCAAGTAAAGTAGGCACTGGATTGCGGGCAAGGAATAACTTGATGGCGTTGACATCTATGAATTGATCCGAGTTAGGGAATAAAACCAAACCATAGATTAGCAAGGCCATAATGTCTTCAAATGCATGGAAACTCATAACTTTGAGGAATTCTCGGGCTTTCTTAATTAGGAACTTAGCAAGTAAACCCTTAACTCCACTTCTAGTTTCCCAATTGGCTTCAATGTCGGGCTTAAGATGTAAGGCGGATCACGATGTCTTCGTTTAGGAACCTTTTCCAAACCGGTGAATGGCATTTGGTCAAGAATAGGTACCCCAAGTAGTTTAGATAACTCTTCCAAGGTAGGAACCAACTGATAATCTGGGAATGTAAAGCAATGGTGTTTCGGATCAAAGAACTGGAATAGGACATGCATCATATCTTCTTCAAAACCGGAGATAACCAAGTCAAGTAGATAACCATGTCTTTTGATGAGCGAGCATGGTGGGAATTTCTAAAACCAATTCTTTGAGCTGAGAAGGTATACCCATAAAGTTGATTCGGATGGTCTTTTTAGAAGCCATAATACCCTATAAAACAGAGCAAAGATAAATCCCTAGGTCCTTGAAATAGTTAGAAATGATATGCAATGCAAATGATGTCATGATGTCATGTTTAGCACACACAAACAATTCACACAATGAGCCTAGGTTTAAGGCTTGCATGAGGTATAGGTGATTACCCACCAAGAGTTCGAGTTGGTTCATCCTGTCCTATAATAGTAACCGGGTTCTAGGAATCTCACATCATTGATCTTTCTCATAGGCGTTTATTTCAATACGACTACCAAGTGGTCGACCAAAAATATCCCAAAAGTCGATCTTAATGGCGTAGCATCGGTATCAACCAACCTTAGCGCACCAAAGCGGCCATCTCACTACCTTCTAATGGCCAAGATGGGTCAATTAGGGTTCTAAAAGTTTAGTTAGTGCTTGATGACACCACGAAGCCAAATACTATCCTCAACTTGGAAATGAAGAGTATCGGGACATCCAAAGTGTCACACTAACGTAGCCATCATGTTGACCGTTTGATATCGTCTAGCAGTCGCGACGATTTATTGCTACTTACCTAAAAGGAAACCCGGATCCGGGTGTAGGATCCCCCACAAATAATACCCAAGCAACCCTTAAAGATAAAGCAAGCAAGTCAAATAAAAAGCAGTAAAGATGATCTAAAAATCCCTAAGGTATTCTCTCTTTAGGGTGAAATCCCCAACAGAGTCGCCAGTTCTGTAACACGGTGAACTGACTTTGTAGGTTTTGTATCGCAAATGTGCGGATAGCAAGAGTCGCCACCGACTTTTATTTTTATCCAATTAAGGGAAGGTAAAAGTACAGAAAAAGACCTCCGTTAGATTCTGAGTAAGGGAGAAGGTTATGAAAAGGGAAGGTATTAGCACCCCTTTCCATCCGTAGTTATCTACGGGCTCTTAGTTTCTCTTAGATCACTTTAAAATTGTGCTTTCTGTGTGTTTGACAAAAATGTTTTGAAAAGGCATTTCGCTTTGACTTTGTAATGATTCATGTAGGAATGTATACAAAGTGTTCGGAAATGTTTCGTTTTGAAAAGTGTTTGAATTTTGACAAAAGTGTGAGGTGTAAAAAGTATTTTGATAGAGCAAGCAACTAAAAGTCTTATTACCTACTCAGAATTGGTCGCTTTCGTGTTATTTTACGTTCCTTTAGAATAGCTCTACCCATACCATTAGTTGGTAGGTAACTCCATTCGTTGGATGTAAGTGGGACATTCGAAGGGACATCGTATGGTCATAGAAGGCAACTTGTAGGAAGTATCCTAGCACATTCGAAGGGACTATCATCATTTTTCGTAGGCGGCAATCGAGGGTCAAGATCATGTATTCGGAGGCGACATCGTGGGTCTATGATCTTTGTATCGAAGGGACTATGATGATTTGTTTTGAAGGCGACGGTGCTAGAATACCTCTACGTTCGAGGGATATGACCATATGAAATCGTAAAGGCAACGAGAGAGAATTACCCTAAGGGGTGCATGTGTGAAAGAGTGTGTCAATTCAGATATTTTATCTTGAAAATTAGAGGGCTATGTTCAATTTTATCTTGCCATACACGCCTAATTACTAGCAATTTACAGGGTGCGGAAATTAAAATGCGGGAATGTAAAGATGTGGAAAAGTAAATGTCCTACGCTATTACATGGCTTTGGGGCAGATACATAATTTAAACTTGCGGAAAATAAAAGCCTAATTAAAGCTATTACATCCCATGAGCAGTTACATAATTGGAAAAAATAAAACGATAGAAGAAATCGTCTGGAACGGAATAACCTGTAAGAGAATGAGAAATCGGAAAATACGAGAGGAATCGAATAAGAGAAAAATGTTAGTAAAAATGCAATTTTTTAGATGAGAAAAATATGACATGCTGGAAATAACATAAATATGCTAAAATAATTTTTTGGGATATTTTGGATGCATTTTAATAATTTAAAACTAATTAAAATTGATTAAAATGGTAAATTATGAATAAAATAAAATATGCATGCAAAACAATATTTTTTTAATTTTATAAATTAAATAAGTATTTTCTGAAAATAAATGCAAAAGGAAAAAAAATTTTGATGATTTTTAATGCATGAATAAAAATATTGAAAAGAATTAAAATGCATGAAAAAATATTAAATAAATAAAATATGAAAATAAGAGTTTTGTAAAAATGTAAAAACCAAATGGTCTTGGGGAGAATCGAACCCAGGACCTTGCCTCCAGATCCCATGCCTTGCCAAAGGGGCGCATTTGAAACACAGGAGCGACGGATTGTGAACGGGTGTCACGTCCCCATTGCCACGAACTCGCGCCAGACTTCATCTTCTCCAATTTGAATTTGAAAATTCAGCGTCGGCCATTGTTCGACGCTACCGACCCTGGCTAAAACAAAAATCAAGCACACATAATATAAATGAGTTTTAAGACCATGGTTCGATTCTAGACATCATTCCGAATGCAATGATCACAGTCTCGTGGTCCAATTTATCCTAATAAGCAAAACCCTAAATCGAGTCCAGGAACCCTAGCCATGGCAATTCGAGTTTCAGGCCATAGAAATACGATTAACTTTCCCAGATCGTTTGCAAACTCATCACTGATCACAAAAACAACAATAAAACAGGTTAAAAATGCATGATAATTGAAATACGATTTTGAGATTTTCTTGAACAAACCAAATTCGGATTCTCCAATTCTTGATGGTTTTGAGCAATGTGAGAGTCTGGATCGACTCAAGAGGTATCAAGGAATGCAATGGACACCTTAGAATCGATTGAAAACAGCTGGAACTAGGGTTGCAATTTGCTTGTGTGCCACGGTTTTTTGAGTTGCAATAAGGGTTTCTCCAGCCAAATTCTCTACCCTAATTCGTGTGGCATGAGTTATGTATATATAGTAGAAGGATTTGGAGTTAATTTGAGGAAGAATCAATCACTAATCAATGCAAATCAAATTTGATTTTGTACAAAATCAAAATTTCATTTTTTTGATCAATTTTCAATCAAATCTTGCCATATCAATCCAAATTTCGAAATTTGTTGGCTTTGTTGAGTTGCTTGGATCTCAAGGAAGAGAGAAAAATCAAGTTTTCAATTAATTTTGATTTTATACTTTATTTTTGAATTTAATTTGTATTTAAATGAATAAATTCCAAATTAAATAGAAAAATAAAATAAAAACTCGTGGCATTGGGCTTGGATATTCCTAATTGTATAAGGAACAAGTTTGGATGAAGAAAAGGTAAGCCCATTTGCAAAACAATTTATTTTTAGAAGCATCTCTCTTTGTGCACTCTTTCAAAATTGCCCAACTTGTGAATGGTGTATCTTGCTCAATTTTCCACATTTTTGAGTTTTCTTGGACTTTTTGGAAAGCTCTAAGAGTCCTCTAAACAATGTCTTTGGTTTCATCTTATTTGGAGTTACCATGCTCAATATATCTTCAAATCAAAAAGTTGACTTTTTGTTGACTTTGAAAATGACCTGTAGTGTTTTGAGCTATACCTCTCAAATGAAGCATTTTTTGGACATTCTTGTGAGACATGAAGTTGTAGAGAATTGAATTTCCTTCAAAATGAGCTTTGGTGGGAAAATTTCTGAGAAAGTATGAGAAAGTTATGACCAGTCAAAGTTCAATTGACTTTTCACCTAGAAACCCTAATTTAGAAAGTTTGACTTTTGAGCAAATCTTGAGTTTTCTTGATGAATCATGATCAACCCTTGATCAAATGATGAATGTAACTTCAAAATGAGTATGTTGACCAAAAATCATGAAGTTTGACTGTATGTTGACCACAGTTGACTTTTTGTCCAATACAACTGATTTTCAACCATCTGAGCAATTGTCTGAGGAAACTTGACTTGTGAGGCTTGAAACTTGACATGGAGAATCTTTGAAGCATATGAGGAGGCATGAAGGACATTGGAGATGTTGGAAGTCCATCTGAAGCTGAGAATTGCCAAACCCTAGTTTGGGTTGATTGTCTAGGAGAGAGTTTTGTCTGATCAACTCTTGAGGAATCTTTGAGTATGGATGTATGAGATATCTTGAGAAGATGGAGGGCAAATTTTGGGTTATGACACACAGCACGGCCGTATTTGTAGCGCGGACAAGGTTTTGTATTTTAGTTTTTTTAGTGAATCTGAACTTTGAAGGGCACTTTGGACATTCTGCTTGGATGGGATTTGTATGTAGACTATTTAAGTTATTTTTAGAGTTTTAGAAAAGGACTTTTAACTTTTTGATATCGGGAGATCACACAAGAATAGAAGCTAGAGCATTCAAGGAGAATTGGAGAAGAAGACTCTTTCATGAGCGGATGCGATTGAGGAATCAACCAATCCAACTATATTGTAATGTTTACATTTATTCCTATTGTGATTTGTATGAATATTACGAGAGGCTAAACCCCCCAATGCTATGGGGTGTCCCTAGTTTGTTATGTTAAGAATACTGATTTCTTTATTTTAATCAACAGTAGAGTTCTTTCTGCATCAATTTTGTGATTTAGAGTAATTCGTAGTTTTGCCCTATGGGAACATAGGGTTTCACTATATTAACACAGTAGAGCCGGAAGGTCGTGTTAAGGTTTTCTAAAAAGAAATATTGTTAAGGATTTCACCTAGGACTAGGCTAATCCTACAATAACCAGAATAATTCTTGATAACTAAATGCTTAACTTCTTTGCTAATTTAAATGGACATTGACATTGGGAAAGAAGGTTAAAGGTTTTTTCACTAAGGAATTGGGAAAAGATAATATTGAGAATCGGTAGTTGAGGCATATGAACTTGTTGAATAGACCAAAGAGCAAGGTTTTTACATGGAAAATTATACAATCACCCTAGCATGTTTAAGTCAAATAAGAAATCAATTAATTTACATTTTGTCAAAGTTATATTTCTGCAAGGATTTTATCAAAATCAACATCAAACTATTGTTTTTATTCAATTGGTAAGTCATCATACTTAGTATTTCCTACGCAATCCTCGAGATCGATATCCTTGGGGTAAAACCCATTTTTACTACATCGGTTGAAATAGTACCCTTGCTATTTTCCCGATCAAGTTTTTGGCGTCGTTGTCGGGGATTGCCAAAATACAAAGTTGATTTCCAATCAATTGAAATTTTGTTGCTCCGTAACTAAAATTTCAATTTTCTGTTATTCTTATATTTTTGTTTATTCTCACTAATAATTTTCTAACTTGTTTATGCGAGGTAAGGTCTCAACTGATTTTCCTTTTGACGCAGAACTAGAAAGATCATTGCACGCGAGGCTCAGACGAGCTAAACGAGACAAAATGGAAATAGAAAAAGGAGGAGCAGTCATACCAGATCAAGACAAAGAGGATGGAGTTTCAGTTCACTCATAGCATTCAGATTCATAGACATAAACACTTTCAGAGACAATGGGTGAAAATCCACCACCACCAGAGAGACTTCTTGGTGATTATGGTGGCACAAATGCACCGGGTGGTAGGTTGACAATTGTAAACCATCTGGTGAATGTCCTCAATTTTCAACTGCATCGAGCACAATCAATCAGCTTGAGAGAAGGTCTTTCACCGGAAAGGTCATTGAAGATGCCAACAAACACTTTCAGAGATTTTTGACAATGAGTACCACGTTGAAGATTGACGGGCATACGGACGAAGCAAAGAAACTGAGAATGTTTTCGTTTACCCTGTCTGAAGATGCTGAAGAGTGGTTTTACTCACTACCTGCTGGTAGTATTTCTACTTGGGAAGAGACGGAGAAAATTTTTCTTTATGAGTATTTCCCTGCTTTTGTTTATATTCGCAAAAGATTTGAAATTATGAATTTTAAGCAGAAAGAATGAGAGTCACTTGGTGTTGCATATAAGAGGTTCAAGAGATTGTTGGTAGCTTGTCCGACTCACAACATGGACCAAACTGAACAAATTTAGATGTTTGTGAATGGCCTCAGAATGAAGACAAAGCAACTTATTGACACCTCTGTCGGTGGCTCATCCAACTTTACAACAACCACTGGTATTAAGAAGATCATTGAAGCCATTGCTGCAAATGAGCATTTGGAAATGTATGACAGGGTTACAAGTAAACCAGAGGTAGTGATTGATTTGAAGTTGGAAGTAAACAGACAACTCAAAATCGAAGAGGCAATTGCTGCAAAAGTGGAGAAAAAGCTCAAGGCTATGAACATGGGAACTCAACAGGTAGCACATGTTAAAAATGTGGTGTGTGACATTTGTAGTGGAGCACACATGACTCTGCAATGTATTGTAAATCCAAAACAAATTGAGGAGATAAAATTCTTGAAGCAGAATAACCTTATTCTAACACCTATAATCATGGGTGAAAGAATCATCTGAATTTTGCCTGGAAATATCAACAGCAACAAACTTCTCAAAACGCAGAATGAGAGGTAGCTATTGAAAAGATGGCTTCCCACACTTCACAATTCCAATAAGAAACAAGAAGCAATCACAGAAACACCACAACTGCAATAAAAAATCTGGAGGTTCAAATGGGGCAGATTGCACAGCAAGTAGCTCTACAAGCACAAGGCAATCAGAAGAATCATGAGAATGTGAATGGTGTAACAATAAGGATTGAAAAAGTTGCTAAAGAAAGAGAAGATGAGGTAAAATTTGATGATGATCTTATAGAAGTGGATTTAGAAATGAGAGAGAACAAGAAAAGCAGGAAGAAGTGGCGCTACCTTTGAAGCCAGCTGAGGAAAAGATTAAACCTAAGATTAGGCTACCATATCCCTATAGAGTGGAAAATAAGGACACAAAAGAAAAAGAGTTTGATAAATTTGTCAAATTGTTCAAAAAGTTGGAGATCAACATACCTTTCTTTGAAGCGCTCGAGAAAATGCCTCTGTATCAAAAATTCATGAAGGAGGTGCTGTCAAAAAAGAGGCCAACAGATGATGAACAGGTACCTGTTAATGAAAAGTTGTATGCAGTAACGCCTGAGAGAAGAATACTTATCAAGCAGAAGGATCCTGGATCAGTGGCAATCCCGTGCACAATAAAAGATAGAAAATTCAAAAGGGTTTTAATTGATTCTGGTTCTAGTGTGAGTTTGATGCCCTTGTCTATTTTCAAAAAGTTTAGTATTGAAAAGATAAGCGGGGGAGGAACAAGATTGAAATTTGCTGATCACACCATCAAGAAATCATACGGGATAGCTGATGATGTATTGGTGGAAATTAAAAAAATTTCCTTTCCAGTTGACTTCCAGATCATGGATATCCCTGAAGATGAGGAGACTCCGATCATTCTTGGTTGACCATTCTTACTGACTAGTCGGTGCAATTTTGACATCAAAACAGGTAATCTAACATTAAAAAAATTTGATGAAAAGATAACCTTGCAGGTGTTAGAGATCAACAAGCAAGGTGCAGGTGGAAAGAATAAATCTTCCGTTGGGATGATAAAAGTAGAGGGAGAGAACAAAATGGCAAAGTCTCTCCCAGAAGAAGTCTCAAGCATAATACCTCAGGTTGCAGCCATAACAACTCCCAAGTTCAATTAAGCTGTCAAGAAGAGAAAGAAGCAGGTATACAAAGGTGAGAAGATGGAATTTGGAAATAACAGGAATCACGCAGTGGCTAGTGCTTTTTATCAAGATGAGTTTTGGGTCGCGGAAAGTACAAGCAACAAGGTGTGGAGGAGAAAGTACCCCCCAAAAGGGGATGACCCGTCGAGCCATGCGACGTTAAACAAAGCACTTCGTGGGAGGCAACCCACGCTTTTAATAACTTAGTTTCTATTTTGTTTTGTTTAGTTTGCAGATAATAAAAAGGGAGTCTTACTTGCGAAAGCTAGGAGGCAGCAGCTGGTGATGCATTACCCTCTATGAGTCACCTCTCTTGAGCTTGGTCTGAAACATTGAGGCCAATTTCTAGTTCAAGTTTGGGGGAGGATTTTACCGCTTTGTTTTTATTTATTTACTTATAAGGTTGATGTCAATTGTTGCGTAAGTCCACGAGTAGAACTTCTCCCGAATTTTTCCGAATTTTGACCGAAAATTTTGTTTTGTTTTGCACAAGAGCTTGTATTTCACTAAGATCGGGAATAATATTGTGTGAGATGCATGGATGATTGTTTGAAGGTAGGAAATTCAGAATAATGTGACATTGATACGAGTCCAATGTGTATATTCGTACCATAGTGCTTAAAGTATGCGAAGTCTTCCTTGAGTAGTTTATCTATACAATCTAGCATAATTCAGATTCACATGCAGGTATGATTGGTTGAGAAGCAAATAAAAATGGCATCAAATGATGAAAATAAGGTAAAAAGAAACCGGCCCGCTAAGTTGGGTAGCCCTTACCAGGTTATTCAGCCCAAAGGGGGTTGATTCCCAAACGTCATCCGGATAAAGGACAATAAATAACCAAAAGGTTTGAAAATTTCATCGGTAATAAAAAGTAGCAAATATTGCTCGTTTGGTGCCCAAATAAGTGAAGTTCTTAGCTAGTCATGTGCATGTGATGATTATCATAATTCTCAGTGCCTTAATCTGATTGTGCGAATGAAACAGGAGGAAAAGCGGAAAGAGAAAACTTAAGTGTGAAGCATAGTTGGAGAGGTATCTACGTGTCATGTGAATGTCGGGCGCACTAATTTCTAAGCAATGTGAACTAAACTCTTGCATATGAGTACCGATCTGCTTTGATTTTCATGAGTTCTTGAAATCGTCACTTGAGGTCAAGCAACAGTTTAAGTTTGGGGGAGTTTGACCAATGGTTTTCACACAGATATTTAGCAGTTATTTTACTTATTGTTTCTTTTACTTATCGAGCTTTTATTTCATTTTATCGCATTTTATGCTTTGGTTTTGTGTTTTAGTGTTTCCAGGTTTGCATGAATAAAACATGACAAATCGGGGGGCAGAAAAGGCAGAAGTGCAGAAAAAGATGAGAAGTGGAAGAACTGAAGACCAACACGGCTCGTGTCTGCTAGCACAGCCCGTGTTGGAAGTGTGATCAAAGCCTAACACAAAAAAAGAGGCCTGACACGGGTACCTGTGCTTCCTGGAACGGCCCGTGTCAGGAGGCCTGGAGCAAAAATAAAATCTTCAAAATCAGGGACCAACACAACCCGTGTTGCACAGCACGGCCCATGTTGGTAGCGCGGACAAGGTTTTATATTTTAGTTTTTTTAGTGAATTTGAACTTTGAAGGGCACTTTGGACATTCTGCTTGGCTGAGATTTGTATGTAGACTATTTAAGTTAGTTTTTGAGTGTTAGAAAAGGATTTTGACTTTTTGATATCGGGAGATCACACAAGAAGAGATGCTGGAGCATTCAAGGAGAATTGGAGAAGAAGACTCTTTCATGAGCGGATGCGATTGAGGAATCAACCAATCCAACTCTATTGTAATGTTTGAATTTATTCCTATTGTGATTTGTACGAATATTATGAGAGGCTAAACCCCCCAATTCTAGGGGGTGTCCCTAGTTTGTTATGTTAACAATACTGATTTCTTTGTTTTAATCAACAATAGAGTTTTTTATGCATCAATCTTTTGATTTAGAGTAATTTGTAGTATTGCCCCATGGGAACATAAGTTTTCACTATTTTAACACATTAGAGTCGGATGATCGTGTTAAGGTTTTCTAAAAATCAATATTTTTAAGGATTTCACCTAGGACTAGGCTAATCCTTCAATAACCAGAATAATTCTTGATAAATAAATGCTTAACTTCTTTGCTAATTTAAGCGGACATTGACATTGGGAAAGAAGGTTAAAGGTTTTCACTAAGGAATTGGGAAAATATAATATTGAGAATCGGTAGTTGAGGCATATGAACTTGTTGAATAGACCAAAGATCAAGGTTTTTACATGGCAAATTATACACTCACCCTAGCATGTTTAAGTCAAACAAGAAGTCAATTAATTTACATTTTGTCAAAGTTATATTTCTGCAAGGATTTTATCAAATCAACATCAAACTATTGTTTTGTTCAATTGGTAAGTCATCATACTTAGTATTTCCTGCGCAATCCTCGAGATCGATATCCTTGGGGTAAAACCCATTATTACTACATCGATAGAAATAGTACACTTGCTATTTTTCCGATCACATATATTTTGTTGATAGAATAACCCTAGGATCCTTCTTTCACTATAGGGGTTGCATCAGAGGCTATGCAGTGGAATATAGCCATACCTCAACAGAATGTACACAATGCTTACTCCATAATTTGATTGTAAGCATGACACATAAGGATTGAAAATAAATCAACCTTACAATCTGCTTGCTTCTTCATCAAGCAACAATCTAGACCCAACCAAAAATCCCGACCATGTGGTAATGCATATACACAAGGATTAACTTATCAATGTCTTCACTCCCGCCTGAAGATTTTGATAACTTCTATCTCTATGCTGAGGCTAAACAATACAATCCAAACTCTTCACTCCCGCATGAAGTCTTTGAATTTAACTTTCTTGTTCCAGCATCTTCATCTTCTTCAGTCAGGTTGGTCTAGTTATTCACAAATAGGTCCATCCTCCACTTATCGGTATTCAGAATCTGATTACCAGTGGTGAATTAAAATTTGACATAATCAAGAAGGATAAAAAAGGTAGAGCACAAGAGGTCTCAGTGATTTCTATTCCTTATACTCCAGATGTTATATCTGCCCCCACTAAACCCTTTTCGTTGATGATTACTAGACCTGGTCCCATTCCTTATGTCAGCGACAAGGTTGTGCCTTGGCATTATGGATCAGACATTTATTACTATGGGGTTAAGCAGGATGAAAGATCTTCTTTTGATAAGAATGATGTTGAACAAGACGTCTCTATTGCTGATAACTTCACAGGCGATGGAAGAATGACCAGAAGTGGTAGAATCTTACGAACACCGGATCTTGAGACGGTAGATGCTTTAGAAAAGGCTAAAGGTAAAATTCCAGTGAAAGAGTAGCAGTTTCAAGTTTCCAATCCAGACTTATATAAGGATGTGGAAGAGCTCATGAAGTTTATCAGGAAGAGTGATTATCGTTTCATTGAACAGCTTGGTGTCATACCCCAAAATTTGCCCTCCATCTTCTCAAAAGATTTCATACATCTATGCTCAAGGATTCCTCAAGAGTTGATCAGACAAACTCTCTCCTAGACAATCAACCCAAACTAGGGTTTGGTATCTCTCAAGTCAAGATGGATTCCCAACATCCCCAATGGTCTTCATGCCTCCTCATATGCTTCAAAGATTCTCCATGTCAAGTTTCAAGCCTCAGTCAAGATTCCTCATTGGACAAAAAGTCAATGTGGTCAACATACTTCGATTTTGGTCAACATCC
This sequence comes from Vicia sativa, assembly GCA_021764765.1. Classification (NCBI taxonomy): domain Eukaryota; kingdom Viridiplantae; phylum Streptophyta; class Magnoliopsida; order Fabales; family Fabaceae; genus Vicia; species Vicia sativa. The sequence continues at coordinate 57,893,290 of CM038793.1, read as the reverse complement.
TCATTTTGAAGTTACATTCATCATTTGATCAGGGGTTGATCATGATTCATCAAGAAAACTCAAGATTTTCTCAAAAGTCAAACTTTCTAAATTAGGGTTTCTAGGTGAAAAGTCAATTGAACTTTGACTGGTCATAACTTTCTCATACTTTCTCAGAAATTTTCCCACCAAAGCTCATTTTGAAGGAAATTCAATTCTCTACAACTTCATGTCTCACAAGAATGTCCAAAAAATGCTTCATTTGAGAGGTATAGCTCAAAACACTACAGGTCATTTTCAAAGTCAACAAAAAGTCAACTTTTTGATTTGAAGATATATTGAGCATGGTAACTCCAAATAAGATGAAACCAAAGACATTGTTTAGAGGACTCTTAGAGCTTTCCAAAAAGTCCAAGAAAACTCAAAAATGTGGAAAATTGAGCAAGATACACCATTCACAAGTTGGGCAATTTTGAAAGAATGCACAAAGAGAGATACTTCAAAAAATCAAATCTTTTGCAAATGGGCCTACTTTTTCTTCATCCAAACTTATTCCTCATGCAATTAGGAATGTCCAAGCCCAATACCACGATTTTCTATTTTATTTTCCTATTTAATTTGGAATTTATTCATTTAAATACAAATTAATTTGAAAAATAAAGTATAAAATCCAAATTAATTGAAAGATTGATTTTTATTGCTTACTTGTGATCCAATTAACCCATAAATGCCAGCAATTTCGAAATTGGATCAAATATGGGAAGATTAGATTGAAATTGGACCAAAGTTTGAAAATTTGATTTCATGAAAAAATCAAAATTGATTTCCATTGAATGTTGATCAATTCTTTCCCAAATCAATCCCAAATCCATCCAGCATATATACTTGATGCATACCAATCACAAGAAAACGAAAAAATTGGCTCAGAAACCCTATTCTCAAACTGAAAAAATCGAGTTCTTGAAGCAAATAGCAATCCCTATTCCAGCCGTTTTCAATCAATTCTAAGGTGTCAAACACATTCCTTGATACCCCAGGAGTGATTCCAGATACTTACATTGCCAAAAACCATCCAGAATCGTGAAATTCGAAATCGGTTTGTTCTTGAAAAATCCAAAATCGTATTCTGATTTTCATGCATATTTAACATGTTTTGTGTTTGTTTTTGTGATTAGTAGGAAGATTGCAAGCTTTCTGGGCACTTTAATTGCATTTTCATGGCCGGAAACTCAAGGTGCCATGGTTAGGGTTCCTGAGTTCGTTTTAGGGTTTCACGAAATACATAAAATTGGACCACGAGACCATGCCCATCGTGTTCGAATGATGCAGAATTAAACCATGTCTTTAGAACTCATTTATATTATGTATCTGCGTTTTCCATTTTGCGGGGCACAGCGTCGAGCCAAAGCCGCGCTATCTTTAATTCAAATCGAAGAAGTGCGGCGCGAAGGAGGAGGCAATGGAGAAGCAGCGTGTATTCCACTCACTTCGATTTCAAGCGATAAGACATGCCACTCGGTTGGTGCGTTGGTTTTCAAAGTTTGAGCATCGGGTCCCGATTCGAACCATCTTTGGGACCATTATTTTCTAATGACTTTTCTTCATATTTTCTATTTTCCAATTTATTTCAATATTTGCATCCTATTTTAATTTATTTCCATATTTTATTTCGCATTAAAAATTACCAAAATATTTTATTCTTTTTCATTATTTTCATAAAACCTTTATTTAATTTAATAAATTTAAAATATCTTTTGCATGCATATTTATTTTATTTTATTTTAGCATTTAAATCATTGTAAATTAGTTTTTAATTACTAAAATGCATCTAAAAATCCCAAAAATTATTTTAGCTTATTTATCTTATTTCCACTATGTAGTAATTTTCTCATATTAAAACTTGCATTTTCTAACATTTTTCTCTTGTTCGATTCATATTGCATTTTCGATTTCTTCTTTTATGTGGTTGATCCGATTCAGACGATTTTCTCTTTATCATTTTATCATTCTATTTTTTCCAATAATGTAATTGCTCATGGGTTGTAATAGTTTTAATTAGGACTTTATTTTCCGCATTTTAAATTATGTATCTGCCCCAAAGCCATGTAATAGCGTAGGATTTATCTTTCCGCACTTTACATTCCGCATTTTAATTTCCGCACCCTATAAATTGCTAGTAACTAGGCGTGTATGGCAAGATAACAATGAATATAGCCCACTAATTTTCAAGATAAAATAACTGAAAACAACACACTTCTTCACACACGCACCCCTTAGGGTAATTCTCTCTCGATGCATTTCGAACTCAAAATGGTCATGTCCCTCGAACGTAGAGGTATTCTAGCACCGTTGCCTTTCAAACAAATCATCATAGTCCCTTCGATACAAAGATCATAAGACCCACGATGTCGCCTCCGAATACATGATCTTGACCCTCGATTGTCGCCTACGAAAAATGATGATAGTCCCTTCGAATGTGCTAGGATACTTCCTATAAGTTGCCTTCTATGACCATCCGATGTCCCTTCGAATGTCCCGCTTACATCCAACGAATGGAGCTACCTACTAACTAATGGTACGGCTAGCGCTATTCTAAAGGAATGTAGAAGTACAAAACGACCAATTCGGTGGGTAAATAAGTCTCCTAGTTGCTCGCTCTACCAAATGCTTTTCACACACACTCTTTTTCAAAGTTCAAAACTCTTTTCAAAGCGAAACATTTCCGAACACTTTGTATACACTCCTACATGAGTCATTACAAAGTCAAAGCGAAATGCCTTTTCAAAACATTTTGTCAAACACACGAAAGCAATTTTAAAAGTGATCTAGAGCAACTAAGAGCCCGTAGATAACTACGGATGGAAAGAGGTGCTAATACCTTCCCTTTTCATAACCATTCTCCGAACTCGAGAATCTAACGAAGGTCTTTTTTACTTTTACCTTCCCTTAATTGGATAAAAATAAAAGTCGGTGGCGACTCTTGCTATCCGCACATTTGGATACAAAAATCCTCTGAGTCGAGTTCACCACATTGGACTCTCGCCAAGATCTTTATTCTAGCCTTGTTGCGTGATTCAGAGGCGCATAAGAACTCCCTCATGAAGCCGTTAAGTATTTCCTTCATGCCTCAGGAAATCTGAGTTAGTCAATTTGAAAATGTGTGTGCAAGTATTTCCTCCAACAGTGGTCTGGGTTTTACTGATTTTGATCTTCCTCCAGAGGGTAGAAATCACAACAAACCTTTGCATTTTTCCATGGAGTGTAGAGGCACAACTTTATCTCGTGTTCTGGTAGATACCGTTTCATCTTTGAATGCAATCCCGAAGACCTCCTTAATGAAGATTGATTATGCAGGTCTCGAGTTGCGCCCAAGTGACTTGGTGGTGAAAGCCTTCGATGGATCGAGACGTTTAGTATTTGGAGAGATAGATCTTCCCATTAAGATGAACCTCATATTTTCACAACCACATTCTTTATGATGGACATCCATCCCGCCTACTGTTGTTTTCTCGGTCGCCCATGGATTCATAAAGCTGGGGAAGTTACCTCAACACTTCATCAAAAGCTCAAATATCCAGTTAATGTTAAAAATATCACTGTGTATGCAGAGGAAGAGTATGTGGTGAGTCATCTCATATCACTCAGGTATATGGAGATAGATGATGAAGTCCATGAGACTCCGTTTCGAGGATTTGAAATAGAGCATATGATCAAGACTCCTCAGTCCGAGGAAAAGAAGAAAGATAAACCTGAATCTTCTATGGCTTCTTTGAAAGATGTTAAAGCCATAGTCGAAGTTGGTCTCCCTGAGGGCTGGGGCAGTGTGGCGTAGGTTACTCCAAAGTTCAACAATTTTGGGTTGGGTTTGATCATATTCTGCATAGAAAGATTCTCAAGGCTCCGAATCTGACTACTCCTATCAAGTTTGCAAGCACCGGTGTCAATGGTAATCATGTGAATGTTATTGGTGACTACGAAAGTGATTATGACATCGATAATTGGATTCTTCCAAGTGTCCCAGGTGTTGAGCTTAACAATTGGACTTCTGAGGGTGTTGTTCTGGTCACTATTGTTAAAGAGTAATTTTTTGTTTGTTTCTTTAATCATTTAATAATTCATGTGCTCTGTCCAAGGAACAGTGAATCATTTGTAGGGCCCCCATGTTTTCATTTGCAAAATATTATCATTGGATAAAGAACATATTTTTCATTCAAATATTTTGTTCCCTGGCTTTCTATTTTACGGAAAAAAATTTAAAACGCAAAATGGGAATGTTTTATTTTTCTTTTATCATCCAAAGTCTAAAATAAGCATAAAAATCAATCATGCAAATTTAATCCCACTATTCTAATCGATCCCTCCGATAACGACTCTGCTATCACTTTTTATGACTTTGATAATCTGATCAACCAAGCCGAAGAAGAAGGTGAGAAATATTGTGAACTCCCTGAAGAGTTAGCAAGGTTGCTAAGACAAGAGAAGATGGCCATTCAGCCGCATCAAGAAGAGATTGAAAAGGTGAATCTGGGAACCGCAGTTGTGGTCAAAGAGGTCAAAGTAGAGGCTTCTCTAGAAGACAATATAAAGCGAAGATTGATTTATTTGCTCCGAGAGTATTCAGATATATTTTCCTGGTCTTATGAAGACATGCCTGGGTTGGACACTGATATAGTTGTGCATAAGCTTCCTTTGAAAGAAGATTATCCTCCATCCAAATAGAAACTTTGAAGAACTCATCCCAAGATGTCTAAGAAGATTAAACAGGAAGTTCAGAAGCAGCTTGATGCGAGATTTTTGAATGTGATCTCTTATCCCCCATGGATTGTTAACATTGTTCCCGTTCCTAAGAAATATGGGAAGGTCAAAGTGTTATCATTCAGGAATGGTTTTTCCGGTTACAATCAGATCAAGATGGCACCAGAAGACATGGAAAAACAACTTTCATCACCTCATGGGGAACTTTCTATTATAAGGTGATGCCTTTCGGATTGAAGAATGCTGAGGAAACTTATCAACGTCCAATGGTGATTCTCTTCCATGATATGATTCATAAAGAGATTGATGTATATGTCACTGACATGATCGCGAAATCTCAAGATAAAGAAAAACACTTAGTGAATTTGCAAAAGTTGTTTGACAGATCGCAAAAGTTCAGATTGAGATTGAATCCTAACGAGTGTACTTTTGGGGTGCAATCTGGAAAGTTGTTAGGCTTTGTTGTAAGTGAAATACGTATCGAGGTTGATCCTGCCAAAATCAAAGCAATACAAGAAATTCTTGAGCCAAGAACAGAAAAAGAAGTACGTGGTTTTCTAGGGAGGTTGAACTACATATCTAGATTTATCTCTCATATGACGGCCACGTGTGAACCAATATTTAAGTTGCTAAGAAAAGATCAAGTGGTCAGGTGGAATAGTGATTTCTAGATGGAAATTGTTAAGATAAAAGAGTATTTGCAAGAACCTCTGATCCGCATGCCTCCAGTGGAGGGTAAGTCGTTGATCATGTATTTGACAGTACTTGAAAACTCCATGGGTTGCGTACTCGGTCAACATGACCAGACGAGAAAGAAATAGAAAGTGATTTATTATCTGAGCAAAAATTTCAATGATTGTGAGTAAAGGTATTCTCTGCTAAAGAAAACTTGTTGTGCATTGGCATGGGCTGCTAAGCGTTTGAGGCAGTACATGTTAACACATACTACTTTTTTGATATCCAAGATGGATCATATCAAGTATATCTTTGAGAAGCCAACCTTGACGGGCCAGATAGCCAGATGGCATATGATTTTGACGGAATATGATATCCAGTATACTTCTCAGAAAGCAATCAAGGGTAGTGTATTGGAAGATTATGTTGCTCACCAACCTGTGGATGAGATTATCAACCGATGAAATTCGAGTTTTCAGACGAGGACATTTTGTATATCAGGGATTGTAATATTCCTGGCCCAGAAGAAGGGCCCGAACCAGGATTGCGATGGTCATTGGTGTTTGATGGTGCCTCTAATGCTTTGGGTAATGGTGTCGGTGCTGTTATCACTTCCCCGAGGGGTTTCCACATTCCCTTCATAGCTAGAATCTGTTTTTATTATACAAATAATATGGCAGAATATGAAGCGTACATATTTGGTATCGAGGCTGCAATTGATTTCAGAATCCAACGATTGAAAGTGAATGGAGATTCAGCTCTAGTGATAAGCCAGATTAATGGTAATTGGAACACTCGTCACCCAAATCTGATTCCTTATCGTGAACATGTTATGAAGTTGGTTCCTTAATTTGAGGAGATCACCTTTGATCATATTTCGCGAGAAGAGAATAATCTGACACATGCCTTGGCTACTCTTGTATCCATGTTCAAAGTCAAATGGGCTAATAAAGCGCCCATGGTCACAATTCAAAGATTGGATGAGCCATCATTCTGTTTTGAGGTTGATGTGGAAAAGGATGGTAATCCAAGGTTCTATGATGTTAAAAGGTACCTTGAGACTCAAGAGTATCCTGAGGAGGCATCTATGACAAATAAGAAGCTTTTGAGAAGGTTCTCAGCAAAGTTCTTCCTTAGTAATGGTGTATTGTACCGAAGCCATCATAATGGGTTGTTGCTCAAATGAGTTGATAAGAATGAGGCCACAAAGATTATTGAAGAAATGCATGAGGGTACATTTAGAACGCATTCAATGGGCATATCATGGCTAAAAGATCTTGTGAGATGGATATTCTTGGTCCACCATGGAAGTTGATTGTTTCAACCATGCGAATTTGTTACAAGTGTCGGTGTACCGATAAGGTGCGTATCGCCTTCGCCTTTGAATGTTTTGACCTCTCCTTGGCCGTTTTCTATATGGGTGTCACACCCTAAATTTCACCCTAACATTTTATTTATTTATTATTTATTTTAATTTCACTTTTGGTCCTTGAGGTCTCGTGTTTTTTTATCCGCGTCAATCAATTTTTTGGGTATGAATTAATTATTAGTCCAAAGTATGGTTTTTATTCATAATTAATTGTGATATTTAATTATTGATTAAGAGTTATATTTTTTGTTAATAATTAAGTTTGTATTTTTAATTAGTAATTAACTTTTTATTATTATAGAAATAGATTATTTATTTATTTAGAAAATAATAGTAAGGAGTGTAGTAGTAATAGTTATTTAGCTGTTGCACCATAAATTTTGCCCCTAATTTTTTAGTCACATTAGCATGCCTTATTTTGTCATTTGATCATAATCTTTGATACATATCTTCATTCATCAACATCATTTGCACTATCAATATCTAAGTCTTGTAATCGACCTTTTCTGCAATTTTATCTTTAATATTTAATTATAATTCTATTATTAGTTAAATATGATTTTTTATTAATAATTAAATTTGGTTAATTTGATTGTTGATTAAATTTTATATTTGATTAGTAATCATTTTTTTTTTTAGATATTAGTGTTGAAACAAATCATATTTTTCTTTTAACATTTAAATTATAATTATTCTTGTTTATGTACAAGTCCAAAGAAAAAATAATGGTATTGTTGTTACTACTTGTCCCTTTTCACGGTATACCATCATCCCACTACCTCCTGCAATTTCAAATTCCACAACCTGCAAAACAAAACAGAAAATCAGTACATGTACAACTTCACACAGCAATTCCACTACATGGTTTCACTCACTCCACTACTCCACTATCCAATTCCACTACTTGTACCATCATCCTTCCTCACCAAGTTTCCTTGGTCTTATCCTCAATTCCTCACAAATTCCTATCATGCCCTCACTCTAACTATCCTTTATAACAGACGGACACCAACAATAAACACAACATAAAAAAATATGCTCAACATTCCATCAAAACCACTGAATAAACCAGAAAATTTCTCACTCAATAACCAAACACCCTCACGTTCCTTCACTAACCCAAACCACCTTCTTCCAGAACCCACCTCTGTTTCCGACGAAAGCCAATACCATTCGCTGCAACCTCACCGTCATACAAATTCATCCCTTATCCCATCATCCATCGAAAATCACCCACAAATACTACGCCAAACTTCTGCTAAATATACTTCCATCAACCTTCACAGAACCACAACATTTCCAGAAATTCAAAATAGAACTCAGAATTTCCCGGATCCAAGCATAAATCACAAGCAGATTCGAACAACAATCAACACACAAAGGACAAAAAGTAGATTGAACAAGAATCTGAAGCAAAACAAAAATACCTTCTTCATCGATGTAACCTCTTATCTTTCCGCGTTCCCTTTTGTTTTTTGTAGTATCTTGTACTCTATGAACTTGTAAATTACATATCGAAACTTGAATTGGGGTTAGGGTTTACGTGGGTAAAGGTGTTGTTATTTGCTCATGATATTTGCTTTTCGATTATGTTGGAACCGTGAGAGGAAGTATTTGGAGCGAACGAGGAAGCGATGAAGTTAGAAAGCCGAGAGAGGCTCGTGAGAAGAGAGGCGAGTTTCTTTCTTCTATTTTCTAAATGCAATCTTTTAATTATTCATTTATTTTTTAGATAATAATAATAATTAATGTAATTTTAATGAGAATATTTTTCTAGAATAAAAAACAAGAGAACAAGTGGTGGTGATGCATCATTTTAGGGTTTTGCCACTTTGTTTAATATTGGGCCTAACTTTGATTTGGTCATAAGGCCAGCTTCTTTACTTAACATTACCATTTGAATTTTACACCCTTCAGGCCATTTTCTTTTATTTTATTTCTTTAATAATTTTGATTAAAAAAATAATGTCTCTCATAAGTTTTTAAAAAGACTAGAAAAAATCACAAATTACTTTATTTCTTCAAAATATCTTTAAAATGTCAAAAATATTTTCTATTTCTAGGTATTTTAGCATTCTTTATTTTGATTTAGATTTAGTTTAGTAAATTTTAGGATTTTATTTTATTTAGATTTAATTTAATAACTTTAAAGTTTTATTTAATTTAGATTCAATTAAGTAAATTTAGGATTTTATTTAGTTTATATTTAATTTAGTAAACTTTAGAATATTTATTTGATTTAGATTTAATTTACTAACTTTAGAATCTTTATATCTTTTATATTTAATTATTTAATAATTTTTATTTGATTTAGCTTTAGTTTTAGCCACTTTAGAATTTTTATTTGTTTTAGATTTAATTTTGTAAGTTTAGAATTTTAATCTAGTTTAGATTTTGTGTAATGATTTTTAAATTATTTTTATAACCTTAGACTTTGTAGATGGTTTAGAATTACTTTGGTATCTTTATATTTTTTTTAATTAGGATTAATTTAGTGATCTTAAATTCTTAATAGTTATTATTTTCTTATGAATTTAATTCTTTTTTTTTCTCATACATTTGTTTGAACTTGTAATTATTCCATACATCCCTATTTGTAAATTTGTACCCCCATTCCCCACATGATGTAATAATTAGTAAATATTTTATCGCTTTATCATTTAATTATTCATTCACATGTGCACAAACCAAAAACATTTCAAACTAATACTCGTGCGAGCCATTTTTAACCTTGAGTCGACAAAGCTTAGAAGCGTCGCAACGGCCACACATTTGTGCACACACCACGCTTGCTCTTGGGATTACAATGAGACCTTAGTTGATTAGTTAAACATTATTTAATTATCTAATTATGTTATTCAAAATTGATTAGTCCATCTAATTAATTTTATTAAACTAATTACTTGATTAAATTTTGTTTAATTAGTCGATTAAGTTTATTTCGTGCATGCACCTACACAATATAAATTTGTCTTGTCATTTGTGCAAGCCACCTTCAAGCATTTAAAACACTTTCAATAAAACTCGATCCAACGTCGAGTCTTCTTCTCAAACCTCGATCCAACGTCGAGTTGTTTTTTTTCAAAATGTTTTTCATAATAAACTTGGATGAAATTTGTTTAAATCGTTAGATGGTAGCCTAATGTTTTAAACAAATTTGAAGTCTTTAGATGTTGGATGATAGCCCAATAAGATAAAACTTCTATCCATGTCAAAAAAGCTAGAGCGGTATTCAAATAAATTTTTGGATGATAGCCCAACGATTTAATTGAATTGGAAGTCTTTAGGTTGTTGGATGATAGCCCAATAAACTAAATACTTCTATCCGCATTAAAATAATATAGTGACATTCGTTTAAATTGTTGGATGATAGCCGACAATTTAATTGAATTAAAGTCTTTAGATTGTTGGATGATAGCCCAATAATTTAAATATTTTATCTCACTCAAAACACCAATTTCATAATAAATTTTTGGGATGAGAGATGATTGGTTGAGCTCACTCGCCAATTTCTAGTATTCGAATCGTTAGATGATAGCCTAATGTTTCCGTACTTGTCATCCACAATTTAAAATCAATCCCAACTCATTCAAATTTCTTTTGTGCGTCTAAGCACCTTTTACATTTAAACCCTTTTCAAGATTAGACATGATTCATTTATAATTGAGATGTTTCTTCCTCTATTCCCAAGGTTTTCGACTTCTCCACTTGAGTACTAGAGGTGTTCTCAAACCCTCCCTCATGTTGGTGCGTAGTCCTTTATTCTTTATCACACCTTGTGGACGCTAGACGAGTCTTCTCCTTTAAAAATGACGACTTGTCTTTTCATTTAAAATCAATCAACAAACAATCATTTTCTAGCGAACTACGGTAGCTCGACTTTCCCATTGCACGAGGGAGTACGTAGGCACTAAGTCTTACGACCAAAGGCGAGCAAAAATAATAAAAACATTTCTTCTCTCTTTCTTTCTCCTTTCAAACCTTAGAAGATCGTAAAAATTTTACACTAACACACGACAACACTTTGAACTAAATGGGTACCATCGAGTACGATGAATGTAAGGGGTGCTAATACCTTCCCCTTGCATAACCAACTCCCGAACCTATATCTCTTAATCTCGTAGACCGTCTTATCCGTTTTTCGTGGGTTTTATCTATATTTTCCCGTTCTTCTTTTAGAACAAATAAAATTAGGTGGCGATTTCATTGTTCTTAAAAATTAAATGATTTTTGAAAAACGAGTTGCTTTAATGGGGCATTGATATGATCGGAAATATTGAGCCGACTGCTTCCAACGGTCATCGTTTTATTCTAGTTGCCATAGACTACTTCACCCAATGGGTCAAAGCCGCATCTTATGCGAATGTCACCAAGCAGGTGGTTGCTAGGTTTATCAAGCACAACATCATTTGTCGTTATGGGATTCCTTATAAGATCATTACCGATAACGGATCGAGCCTCAATAACAAGATAATGAAGGAGCTTTGTGAGTCCTTCAAGATCAAACATCATAATTCATCCCCGTATCGCCTGAAGATGAATGGTGTTGTTGTAGCAGCAAATAAGAACATAAAGAAAATTATGCAGAAGATGGTAGTAACATACCGAGATTGGAATGAGATGTTGTCTTTTGCTTTGTATAGTTATCGGACTACCGCACGCACTTCGACTAGGGAAACCCCTTTTCTCTGGTCTATGGGATGGAAGTAATGCTCCCCATAGAAGTCGACATTCCTTCGTTAAACATTATGAAAGATGCATAGCTTGGTGAAGATGAATGGGTTCAGAATGGGCTAGACCATTTGAGCCTCGTCGATGAGAATAAATTAGTGGTTTTTTTCATGGTCAAACTTATCAACATAGGATGAGAAAAGCGTTTGACAAGAGGGTGCGACCTCAATACTACAAGCCAGGTGACCTCATGCTGAAGAGGATAATTCTTCCTCAGGGTGATCCTAGGGGCAAGTGGACACCGAACTATGAACGACCATTCGTTGTAAAGAATATTTTCTCTGGAGGTGCCTTGATGCTTACAACAATGGATGAGAGGATTTCCCACTTCCTATAAACGCGGACGTAGTCAAAAAATACTTCGCATAGACCCGCTAAAAAACAGGGGGGAAAAAGAGGAAAGAAAAAAAGAAAAAGAGTGGGCTTGAAGAATGAAAAAGGAATGTGTGCACCCGCTAGATTAAAAACCCAAAAGGGCGGTCTAGGAAAAAAAGGGAATAAAAGCGAATGACTAAGTCTCGTGTCGGACCAATGGTCGCACCTCATTTCTACAGCACAACTACTCCAAAGGGTAGAGATCATTCCAGTTATCTTCTTCAGGAAAAGCAAAGTGATGAGATAGTTGAGGTTATAAAAGTGATAGCAGGGTTGAAACCTGATGAGGATATGTTGTCGCATTTCCATACGTTTAGTTTTCCTCTTATTTTGTTTTTTCAATTGCCTCATTCCAGGAATTGCCTCGTAATGTACTTATCTATTTACAAGCCATTTTCAATCAATAAATGAGTCTTTTTAGTCAATTATTTTCTTATATTTTACTAATTTGACTGTGAAAGACATTCAAAGTTTCGTGATAAAATATTGCACTTAAAAATATTAAAGGTTCTACCATGATAAGAAACATTTGAATTTACTTTGAAACTTGTGTGACCCGGTTAGCAAACTAAGTTGTCACACTACACCTGAGGCATATCACTAACAATGTGTTGCAAGAATCTTTACATACTTGCAGGTAGTCGAAGGACCAGTGCAAAAGTGTTCGCGTTAAAAAGTGACGTGCTAGGGAATCGAATCTAAATTCGGATCCTCTGGCTCGAAACGATTTACTCTTTTGATTTGTTTATAAAGATGCCGCAAGCATCAAGCTTTATTATTTTCAACACAAGAAAGATGATTTAATGATTATGAAAAAGGGGAAAGCTGTTAATACCCTCAATTGATTTTGATATGCGTACGACTAGCGCAAACTAGGCAAGCGCATTGGGAGATTCGGGTAAGGGGGTTTGTTATATAAAGGGAATAGATGGAGCACCCTAAATATATATAGTTATCTATAGCTTTATATATGAATATGTTTGATATGTTTGTGTGTTTTAATTGCTATTTCTATGATTGGGAAAGTTTCTCCTTTGGGATTTTAAGAAGGATAGATTATGCGGGATCCTAGTGTTTGTTATTATTGTGCTCGCAAAGATCTTTGGATCTTCTGCATACATATCCCTTAGTGGGAATCAGAGCATTTGTAGCTCGGATCTACAGGGATCTATGGTTTGTTTGGTCTGAGGGAGAAAGAAGTTTGCTCGGCAAGGATGAGACCTTGTGCCTCCGTATTCTCAAAAGGATGTTGAGAAAGTCAGAGCAATCGTAGTTCCCACTTATGCTAGTGGAAGCAACGGGATGTTAGTAAGAGACACAAACAAATGTCATCTTAATGAAAAAATGTATCTAATCTATTTCATCACATACATTTTGAAAAGTTTGACTGATTAAAATCTTTCGTCGTAAGTTATCGGTGTTTTGCTTGAGTGTACAAGCGTTACCACTTACATGTTTAAGAAAGATGTTTGAAAAATGATTGAATCTTTTAATTGTAAGCATTGGGTGTTTTGCTTGAGTGTACAAGCGTTACCACTTACGATTAAGAGATGTTTTTGTTTGAAAAGAGTTTGAAAAGTTTTTTTGATTGTATGTAATGTGATAGATGAGATATTTCTTCCATAGAGATGATAAACGTCTAAATCTCTAGGAGAAATTGATTAGATTAAGGGGATGCTTTTAAGAAGCCCATGGGTCCTTGTATTGTAAGCCCAAGAGAAGGCATTCCGAGGGTCATCGAGGGTCATCGAGGGTCCTTGTATGAAGCTCAAGAGGAAGCTATAGGGTATGGTGGTTTGGCTTTAAAAGGATTTCACCGGAAACCATCCTTTTGAGTCAAGAGCAATTTCAAGGAAATTATACTCTGGGTTCTATCCTAGCGGGTGATTCTTTGTATTGGAAGCCCAATAGGAGGTGTTAAGAGATTTCTGGTCTTTTCATTGTATGATGCCCGAGAAGGTTAAACTCAATGAGGAGTTCTTTTGAGCGAAGCCCAAGAGGAGGTCGTGAGGAGTGTTGTCTTATATGAAGCCTAAGCGGAGGCTAAACTCAGATGAATGAGTTTTCTTATATGAAGCCTAAGAGGAGGATGAAATCAGTTGAAATGAGTTACCTTGTACAAAGCCCAAGAGGAGGCTAAACTCTGTGGGGAAAGTTATCTTGTATAAAGCCCAAGAGGAGGCTATAACTGTGGGGAACCTATTGGTTAGACTAGTTGTTATGTTATAACTAAAATAGTTATGTAAACAAGTGTGTGTGTGTGTGTGTGTGTGTGTGTGTGTGATATGTATTCACAGGAGTTTATGAAGGAAATATAAACAATGCATGATGTTTATTTACAAGAGTTTATGAAGTATAAACAAGTGTCTGTGAAACGGACGTTTAAAACGAGCGTAACTTGATTATTTACAAGTTTGAATGTGTACAAGGAAGCAAATATGTACACGAGCAGTATTTATGTACGGAGGATGTGGATGTACATAGGAGGATTGGGACTTACACCATAAGGGTGGCCCATTGGTTTAAAAGTTTCAAGAATAATGCTCCTTTCAAATACCAATGGTATTCAGTGTATATACAGACGAAACAGAAACGAACGATCGAAGTTTATCTGTGAAAAGTATCTATATTATGTACAGACAAAGATTTGTATGAATATAAAAAGAATTTGATATGTACAAGGAAGATATGTATGTACATAAAATAATGTTGGTTTGTATATACACAAGTGAAGTGAAAACAAACGATCGAAATTTGTCTGTACTTGAGTATAAAAAGTATCTGTATTATGTACAGATAAAAATTTGTATGTATCTGAAGAGAGTTTGATATGTACAAAGAAATAATTATGTACATAAAATAATGTTGGGACTTACACCGTGAGGGAGGCCCATGATCGATTAAGAAATTCGAGAGAAAACGAAATCGGTTTTATCGTTTAAATCGGATCGATCATGGTAAAAAGATGTAAGTTTGATGAAAAAGTTTTGAAGAAATGGTTTTAAAAGTATTTTTGAAAAGTGAAGTTTACTTATGAGAAGTGTGGATAAGAATCGGGCTTCGAAAGTTTGAAAAAATTCGCCTTTTAAAGTGGTTTTGAAAAGTGTTCAAAGCGTCGTTTTCGGCTCGATTAAAACATAATCAGATGAAAGTTTTTTCTGAAAATTTTTGCACTATCATAAAATAGATACATTTATTGATAAGTGTACAAAAAATCACCCTAAAATGAGGAGTTTTGATTGGTTAAAAAAAATGTTAAAGTTTGTGAAAAATATGAAGAAAACATGAAAAGTTTGAAAAAAATTGGTCCATGGGAGGTTTGAACCGAGGACCTGTGGGTGGCATACGTGGCAAAGAGTCTTAAGAGCGAGCTGGCAACCGCTGGGGAAAGAATGCATTCGTGTATTATGGCCAAAACACGTGTTTATATTATATTGGATTTTTTGAATTTGAAAACAAACAAGAACACGCCCGAATTGTTCTTCTTCTTCATCAATCCTCTTTCAAACTCAGATTCTTTGTTTCTCAATGAAAATAGATGATGTAAACATCAAACTTGCACGATTTTTAACAAGGAACATGATGGTGGTTATTAATTTCATTTATTTTTGGTCTAACATGGTTAAATTTCTGATGAACACGAAGAACCCTAGAACTGAAAATCTTAATTGAAATCGTGTATGGTTGATGATTTTTCCAATTGATTGAGGGTTAATGATCGTGAGAGGTGCAGAAAACAAATGGCCAAGAGTTTTTTCAAAATGAATCAAAGAATCATGAGATTGAGTTTCGTGTTCTTACCTGTTGAAGCTGGAATCGAATTCTGGATTTGAGTGTTTCCAGTTGTGTTCTAATGATTGTTTGAGCATCAACGGCCTATGTGGAAGGTGTATGAGTGGTCTGCTTGCTTCAAATCACCCTGGATCAATCCAACCATGTCCACCTGCATACAACTCAAATGAAAACTCGAATTCTGGGTTAGAGCATTTACAGGTTGTTGTTTATAATTTGGATCATGTCTATGATGTATATGGAAGGTGTTTGGATGATTAGAACTCAAGTTGTTCAAGCCAAACCATGATTTCGAAAGATAAGGCAGTTTGTACAAGTTTGAAAATTGGAAATGCAATTATGATTTTCATTTGTTTTTAGATTGATTTTAAGCTTCAAACTAATTACATGTGATACCTATAACATGTTAGACACCAAATATTTCAATGTTTCTTCACAAATTTTCAAAATGCAAGATTTCTTAATTTTCACTATGTTACTTGAATTTCAAGAAAGTAAAGAGAAAGCATGTCTTGGCATTACTTTGGTGTGTTTAAACTTGAAAAGAATGCCTCTATTTATAGGCCATAAGCTCTGAAATGTTAGGACCAAGGACATGGCTTTTGGTAAATCAAAGTTGCCTTAAAGGGCAAGAAAGTCCTTTTGCCTTAAAAGGAAACTTCCTTTTTTCACCATGTGTTAAAAATCCAACTTTGATCCTATCCTTCAATTATTACTTCTAGCTGATATTTATCAGTTCTAAACTCAATTTGGCAAGGTGTCTTTGCTTCTAGAAGAAGAAATCACAAAATGACCTATAATTGTGAAGTTTTGACCTTGAAAACCATGGTTATGGAGCCTTATGTTTCAATTTCAAAAGTATAGCTAGACTCCATGGGTTTGAGAGTTCTTGGACATTTTGGAAAGCTTGTTTCAAGGGCTACAACTTTCATGTTTTGAGTTTTTTCCAAATCAAAGTGGAACTATGTGAAAAAATGCCATGAAGTTTGGAAAAAATAAGAAATTTCAACACTTGAAAATTTTTCTAAGTGTTGGAACTTTTGACTTTTTGTTGACTTTTCCAAATTCTTTGATTTTTTATGATCATGATGGATCGTTTGAAGTATTTTGATGTTGGAAAAGTTTTCTTTTGAAAAAAATTGACCAAAAGTCAAAGTTTGACTTTTCTGTGCAGATGAAATTTCATCAGATGTTTCAGAAATTGACTGATGAAGTTTGTGAACTTCTGTGATGTTTTGAATTCAGAAATTAGGTCAACATGTTGTATCTAAGATATAATGACCAATCTCTAACCAAAAAAGTCATTCATTGCTCAAAAAATCAGAGAATACTCATCCTCGATCAAAACCCTAATTGGTCGATCCTCGATTGATCAATGAGAAAAGTTGGATATATGAGGATCGAAGGTTGATGTTTTGATCAAGGTAGGTCAAATGAAGTGAGTAAAACTCAAACCCTAATTGCTTGCCTCTTGAATCAGATGAAAATTTGGTGAAACCCTAATTTTGACCTGTGAAAGCTACACCCGATTAATTCTGTTCTGAACTGTTAGTGATGCAATGATGCAAATGTGAGGTGGTATATTAGGTCAAAAATTGGGGTATGACAAAAAGCCAACAACATTTCTTCCCTAGTGAATATTGACGGAGATTCCCCAAGTGGAGGCTATACCTTTCAAAAAGGGCAGGCTCCAAAGTCATCGGCATGGTATCATCACGAGGCAGTGCATGAATCCCCTATGAAATTTGTTGGTACCTACTCAGGAAATACTCACTCGAAGGTCTAGATCCGTTGGATTTTCAAATCATCCTTGATAGAAGCTTTTAACTTTTATCTCCAGTGAAGACGGTGTTTGAACCATTGGCAGGGGATACTTATCCTTGGTGGGAGATACTGATGATCGGATGCTTCCCCAATGAAGTTCCCCATGAAGTGTTCACCCAAGCGATTCTTGCATGTTCCTAGTAACGGAATTATTTTCCCTAGAAAGTTGGTATATCGACTGATCCTTCTTTGAGAACTCTCTTACTCCCCAGTCCGAGTTGAAGTGGACTACTCATAACGTCCCTAGTGAGGTTGCACCTCGCTTTATTCCCCAGTAAGGCCGATTACAATAGGCAGTGTGAGGTTTTATTTCCCAGCCAACGTGTTTGGATGGGAATCCCTAGTGGAGTTGTTACTCGCCAAAGTTTGAATCATATTTTTTCTAGCAGATCGATGTGCAAATAGTTATCTTTATCCCCATCAGAAGTCATGTTATGGATATGATATTCTCGATGGAGGTAACATCGGGAACTCTTTGTCAAGTATTTCCGATCATTCTCCAGATAGTCTCTAACCCCGATGATTAATCTCCACAGGAACCCATGTTCCCCGGGGAGCCTGTTACTGAATTTCCCCAGTGATCTCTGAATCGATGATGACGGCCTTGCTCCGATAGCATACTTCACCTTCTCCTAAGTGAAGTTCTCAAATTTGAAGCTTGTTCATGATGTGACTCGTGGTTACTGATTACTCATTTTTTGTCTTTCACAAACATCCAACATCGCGTTTCATTACTCCATAGCAAATTCATACATTACATGGAATTGTAAGCCAGAAACCATGATCTTTGTCCCAAGTGATACTTCTATAATCCCCTGATAGGTCTGGTGATTTGAAAGTCCCAACTTGGATGAATTCTTTTGAGACGTGTAAATCCCTGTGAAGTCTGGTCGTTACTAGTCTTTACTTCCTTTGTTGTGATACTATTTCTTTCCTGGTGTAACATGTTTAGGTCAGGTCGATACCTATACCTATTGAAGGTAAGCTTGACATTTGTTTTCTTCCTCAGAATACAAAGTTCTGGTTTTCTGTAAAATCCAGTGGTTACTGGTCTTTGTTTCATTCCCTGGTGAAGTTGGAGTTGGGTCGATGCCAATTCCTTGTAGGGTAAGTCCGCTACTTGTTCCTTCTATCAATGTGCAGCGTTTTGGCACTTTGAAAGGTTTTTGGCTTATAGTTCCATTATCACAAACGTACATGCATATCATTTGATCTAATGGTTACGAGGTTAAGAGCACCTCAGGTTGTAGAAAAAGTTGTGTGTTTTGGCCAATTCGGACTATTTTGAGCCAGAAATTGATATTTTTCGGTTCGTATGCTTGACGCGTGATCTTCTGGTCAGAAGGTCATCTAGGTTTGGTTTTACAGACGTTGGAACCATTTTAGTACGTCCTCCAATTTATCTATTCAAATTGAAATCCATTTCATCAAGGAAGGGCTTCGATAGTTCATTTCTTATTAAAGTGGAATTTGGTTTCTTGTGTGTTTCGGACGTTCCGGAATTCATAACTCTCAACTCGATTGGGTATTTTCGGCTGATTTTCGACTGGCAAGTTCGTCTCGATATTATCTCCAACTTTCATTATCAGGTCGGAAGCTAATTATGTAAGGAAAGCCTCCGAAAAATCAATCTTTCAAGTGGAATAACTGAGTTTTATGGCTGAATCGTGTTTACAGTACACTAAAAACTTCATAACTCCTGACTGGAACGTCAAAATTGAGTGGTTTCGATGTACAAAATTCATCTGATGTGCAATGTTCAAAAAACCATATATCGCTCAATTTTTATCGAAACATGATGGGACTGGTGTCAAAAGTTCACAAATTATGTTGGCTTCAATCTTTGTTCACATCTCGAGTTCGGATTTTGATCCAAAGATTCTTGTTAGAAGCATTTTCCCCAGGTGGCGCCGTTAAAATTTTGCATGTGTCAGATGCCCCAAATGTGAGCTGAAACTTTTAAAAATTAATATCTCCTTAACCGTTCATCGTATCGAGTCAAAATTTTGCCTTATGTGACCAATTTTTTGTTCTAGACATTTTTGTTGTTTTAGGCCCGATTTCAAATTCGGCACGGTTCTCGACGTTTGGCACTGTTCACGAAATATTTGTCAGGTAAAGGCTATTTAGGCCCAATCTTGAGCCCAATTTCACTCAAGGAAATCTCTAAGTATAAATCAATTTTTACTCTCATAATTTGTGGAGGATTTTTCATTTGGTCAAAAAACACCACAAACACACTCTTCTATTCTCTCTCAACTCTCAAGAATCAAATCAAGTTTTTCCTCAATTATCTCAAGAACATTGAAGAACATTCAAGGTGTCGAGGTGAATAATTGAAGAATTTTCTCCTCTCTCCCAAATTCGGGCCTCTCTCTCTCTCATATTATATCCTATCCAATCTTCGATTTGACATCGGCGATCTCATCTCCTCGTTCTCTTTTTCGTTTCGACGGTAAGATTTCTTGATTTAAGCACTTTTGCATAATTGATTCTTGAAATAAGCACTTTTCTAGAATTGAAAATTAATCAAGGTTTTAGTTGAGGAATTTAATAGGGATCATGGATTAGGTTGAGAAATTTTGATTTGATGTGATCATCATGATGGAATCCGCAATTGGATGATTAAAAGCACTTATGGATTAATTGATTTTTATGAGAAAAGTGCTTATTCAAGTGATTAATTGTTGATACGATTGATTTGTTGATATGAAACCTTGAATTTCATGTAATTAGCCTTATGTTTGAACCATGATCCATGTACCAAATCTATGTGTGAATGGATGCATGCTAGGTGTTTGTGCTAATGTTTGAGATATAAATTGCATGTCCATGCATTGAATAATTCTTACATTGATTGATTGAATTTATTTCGCATGCTAGTGGCTTTATTCTTGAACTCGAAACGTGTCGAGGTGTGAAATTGAAGGCACATTAATGAGTCGATTTGCATGCACTATAGGTGTTTGTGCTAATGTTTGAATTAGGAATGGCATGTTCATGCATTGATTAATTCTCACAATTGGTTAATTGATTTTATATCGCATGTTGGTGTCTTGATTTTGTGAACTCGAAACATGTTGAGGTGTGGTTTAATGCATGTATCCATGAGTTGATTAGCATGTGTTGATAATTGAATTGATGCATTGTTATGCATTTCTCTTGTTCATGAGTTAATTTGCATGTATTGATAATTGAGTTGGGGCATTGATATGCATATTAATCCTTGTGCATTTGCTTGTAAATAATTGCCTTTGACCTTTTGTTCTTCCGATAAGCATTTTTCATTGTTATTTGGTTGATTGGAATGGTTTGTGTATGAGAATACCATGGAAAGAAGGATTTGGTTCGCAGCAGAAAATTATGAATGTTGCAAACCGTGCTTAGCGCCACTAGGGGCTTGCTTAGCGCGAAAGTCTCTGGAATTTGGGGTTCGTAGTTCAGGAAACCGGGATTAGTGTGGTATATCAGGCTTAGTGCGGTCTAGGACTGAAAATGTCGTTTTTTTTATAATTTGACATGAAATCTCGCATGCATATGGCCTATGGAGTATTGTATGAAATGTATTTTTGTGCAGGTTTTGTTGTACGGATGTGTACGATACACATTCTGTTTGTCATTATACATTGGTTAATGTATTTTTGTACAAGTTTTGTTGTACGGATGTGTACGATACATATTCTGTTTTCCATTATACATTGGTTAATGTATTTTTGTGCCAGTTTTGTTGTACGAAAGTGTACGATACACATTTTGTTTGCCATTATACATTGGTTAATGTATTTTTGTGAAGGATTTATTGTACAGATGTGTACGATACACATTTCGTTTGCCGTAGTACATTGGTTAATGTACATGGTGCAAGTGTTTGATTGATTTGGATATGTCTACTACATATCCCAATCTTGCACACGTTGTGTGTGTATCTTTTGTCTGCATTGCTTGGTGTTTATGTTTTGCAGGTTTATATGTTTGATTTGAATATGTCTGTTACATATCCCAATCTTGCACACGTGTGTGTGCATCTTTTGTCTGCATTGCTTGGTTTTTACCTTTTGCATGTTTATATGTTTGATTAGGATATATCTGCTACATATCTCGATCTTGCACACGTGTGTGCACCTTTTGTCTGCATTGTTTGGATAATTATCCCTTGCAGGTTTTATAGTAATCTTTGGATGTGTACGACACATAATCCGATCATGCTTATTGATGCTTCTACGCATTTCTCACTGGATTTCATTATTGCTTGTCAGCAGTTCACGAAGTTTTCCGGAGTATTTTTTTATTTGCTATAACTCTTCACAGATTGTTATTCGTTCGGTATTTCCTTACCTTTTTACCGCATTCTTTTACCGTTTTTCTAGAGAACATGAGAAGTAGGTGGCTTACCTCTTTCCTTGCCATGAGAAGTAGGAATGGAAATGCATGATGGGGCTTCCATTATTGGAGCATGTCAGGAACCCCTCTGGTTTATTTAAACACCTTAGTTAAGGCAATTCCGCAATTGTGTGCTAACTGTGTCTGGTTTGCTTAAAATCTTGTCGTGCAAGGAGGTATATTTCAGTAAGTGTTTAATTTTTGTGCTTTCATAGAGGTATGGTGGTTAGGCAACCTGATATGGAACCACCATTAAGTCCTAATGAGAAAGGCACGCGGGAAAGGGTTAGCAACCAACCTCGACCCAATTCAGTCTGTGTCAGCTCAGCTCACGCGAATCGTGAAACTTCCTTTATCGATTCATATATATATATAGTGGCAAGGGTTCCCTATTCTTACCCTTCACGCTTTGTCATAGAGTTCGCGTTGACATGCTGATACTCGCACTCATATACTCTTCACACTTGGCAATTCATATCAAGGCGTGAATCCCTTTCTCCCGTGAGAAAACTCCTCGTTGACACGATTTGTCTCTCCGTGGCTATGGTTTTTCTCCGAAATAAAGCTCTTGGTTGACTCGGTGATTCCCTACCTTGAGGCTATGGGATTTCTTTCATCTTCCCCGCGCATGTGTGTATCATTTGTTTGTGCATTGCATTGATTGTGTGCTTCTTCCAAAGCACTTGCTTGCCTCCTCCCTATGTATCCCTTGGTTGGTCAACCAAGGTGGATATTAGGATAGTTTCCCCTAGGACCGCTCGGCTAGGGTAGCTTTCGAGCTTAGACATTAGGATGGTCATTCTTGCATGTCAACATAAGTAGAGATTCCTTTTTCATCTTTGACTTAAGGCCACCTGTGTAAGATAACATTAGGGATAGAGCTAGATCGTTCCCCTTAGATGTTTTTATTCCCCTTTTTGCATAATAAAACTAAAACCATTTTCTTTATCAAATCTCAAAACATGTTAATAAACTCAAATCCTTTCGCCAAGTTAAAAACAATCAACGAACTTCAAATATTTTGGTCTTCGGACCTTTTTCTATGAAAACCTTTTCGATAAGGGTATTCCTTTTCAAATCCAAGCGAATTGTTAAGTGTGCGAGTGGTTGAGCATAAGACTTTTGATAAGCTGCAACGCCAAGCACGAATTGCAATTGTGAGGACGCGAAATAGAATTTCTCATGAAAAACATTGCAACCCACCAAATTTTTTTAGGAGAACTACGTAGTGCTTTGATCCCTAATTGCACGAGTGGGGTACGTAAGGTTCGCAACCGCGGAAAGCACGACTAAAAAAACCTTTCTTTTTATATATAATACTTTGCATTCATTCATTTTGCCTTAGACATAGGTTGTAAATAGATATTCACACCCATTAGATAGAAAGTAGAAGTGGATACCATAGAGTACTACGGACGTGTGGGGTGCTAATACTTTCCCCTCGTGTAACTGACTCTCTTACCTGATCTCTTGGTCGTAAGACTATGATTTCACCCTCTCATGTTTACTCGATGTTTTCCTTTCCTCTCGCATGTTAAAAAAACGTTTGATGACGACTTCATTGATATTATATCCGATGATTTCATCAGTAGTTTCACATCACCCAAAATACCCAAAAAATAATGTTCCAATGTAACCGGTTACCTCAACCATGTAACCACCCAAAATTCCCAAAAAATAATGTTTCAATGTAACCAGTTACATCACTGACATAATCACTTTTTCAAAACGAAAATCACTTTAAACATCCCAAAACCCCATTTTTCTTACAAATCATTTAGCTTATATTTTAACACAAAAAATCACTTTTAAAATGTTTCAAATCCTAGATATCTTTCATAGAAAACATATATAACTTATTCTGACGCTAACTCGCAACCATACACAAGGACACAACATCTACATAAACCAAATGTGTAATTTCCACAACATCATTACACAATATATAAATCAATCATCAATCACAACATCACCATACAAATAAATGATTCAATTCATGGCATATTAAACACCATTATCAACAAGTATATCATGGTATTCATCAAATCATACATAAGACAATACCTACATCTACCTTAACCCTTAATCAATCATAATAAACATGATTTCCCCCATTACTTCGAGTTTCTAGAAGCTTTGATCTCTTCGAACCCTACGGGGTGAATCTCCTCTTCTTTTATCTTTGTGCTCTAACCTTTTCTCCGTTTCTCCAAACTTTTCACGATAGTAAAGAATGATTTCTATTTTCCTACTTTATTTATAAATCTTTGACCATTTCTATCATCTTCCCATTAGGCTCTCACTTATCCACTTACAACTACTATTTTACCCTTGACACTTATATTCCTCAAATTATTCTATTTTATTATTTAATTATATAATAAATCTTATAAAACTGTTTATTTTAATTTACTCATAATTCAACTAACCACGTTTATTTAGTCTAAATAATTCTGATTATCACATGTATCTCACTTACTACGCCATAATATATTATCACACATCACATAAAATCAACAATAAATTACAGATAATCGATAAAATATAGAAATATAGATTTGGAGATGTTGCACTCGTCACGTCCACTCCACCCTGAGCCTCGGTCTCTGATAGGCCTTCTTTCTCAACTTCCAAGATAATTCTTGATTTTTTGTAATCTCGAAATTGATTTTTGTTCTTTCATTACTTAAGATTTTATGGCATTCTTCAACACCAAAAATTCAGTTCCTAACTTATGTGTCTTTCTAATACTACATGTTCATATAAAATTCTATAAGTTTAAATAATCCAAAAGTTTCAAATCTCTAACATCTCAAACACTTTTTTAGTTAAATAAATGTTTCAAATAATTCTTAGAATTTTGAGTTTTTGTTGAATGAAAATTTATTAATACTTAATATTATATATACACATTTGTAAGAAATTGAATCCAAAAGTTCATCTTTTATTCTTAGTTCACTTTGTTAAACAAGTTGTTACTCCTTATATAGTGCATGAGAATTAGTCCGAATATGTTAATACCTACAAAACATATCTGCAAACACGTTTTTCCATTCAACTTTACTCAACCTAAAACAAACACGTTTTTCCATTCAACTTTACTCAACCTAAAACTGGGCATCACATATGGGCATTTGGTCTAGTGGTATGATTCTCGCTTAGGGTGCGAGAGGTCCCGAGTTCAATTCTCGAAATGCCCCTTTTATGAAAATAAAAATCATTTTGAATTTTGTTACACTTTTGTGTCTAACAAAATTTCTATTCTGAAGAGTGATGAGTTTATAATTCTTCCACATCATTTACATAGGTTTAATGTAAGTTAGCATATAACCTCATTAATATCATCATAATTAAACAATATAAAATACTATTCATTCTAAATAAAAATAAATCCTTCTACATATTTCATTCATATACATAACAAGAGCCAAAAATAAAAAACATCTGAAAAAAGCTTAGTCTATTTAACATCACTGGAACCAAATGCTGGCACTTCATCAACAGTTTTTGATTCTGAAACTTGTTTCTCATTTGAACTACTTCCTTTTGCATCAATGCTAAGAAAATCAGTCAAAGATTTCTTCACTCCTACGCCTCTCTGAGGAGTTTTGCTCCCATTATTGAGTGGAGATTTTCCTCCCTTTGAAGGACTAATCGAAGGTGCAGGAGAGCGTGTCGGTGTTCCGAAAGCTGATTTGTATGGAGTCGTTGGAACAGGCGTCGAGTATGGAAGTGAAATACTCTTGCGAGTAATTACACCGGCTTTTGAATGAGATGAGAATTGATCGGAGTTTTTTGTTAAGTCGTCTACGTAGAGAACGTCGTCGATTCGTGATACCATGTTAAATGCTAGACTCTCGAGGACTCGTGAGTAGCTCTCAAGAATGGCTTTTCCGACATCCTACACAACAGAAAATTGTAAGGACTATTAAGATCAAACTTGTTAGTGTTCGTTAAATTCGTTAATCAATCGTAATTGTCAGACCATTAAAAAAGACTTCTGGTTTTGAACATAACAAATACAAACCTTGTTGTATTGAATTTTGCTCATATCCAAAGCCGTTTGAGGGAGACCGGGAAAACGCTGCTTCAAGGAAAGAAGTAACGTTTCGGCTCTATCTGCGAACAACTCCCGTTTGTCTGCATCAACCATTAGATCCTTGACCATTTCCCATGATGTTCTTGAACTTGTTCTTCCACTGACACTAGCAGGTTTTGAATTCGTCTTTTTACGCCAAATATACATGGTAGCTTCTGCTCGGTTTGCAATTTCAATGGCTTGATGTTCAGAGGATAAATCGAGGCAAGCTAGCAAACACTCGGGCGAAAAATGATCCGATGTGATATATCGATGAATAACATCCCCCAAGCTGATTCTAGTATTCTGAAAGATAGTAAGTTGGATAAGCAATTCGATCATTATCTAATTTGTTTTAGCTAAGTTAGGAATTTCAATAGAATAAGGTTTGGTACGGTTCGGTTGTCATACCTTTGGAAGAGACTCTAAATAAGACTCGGGAATATCCATTTCGGCTAAAGTAATACTGTTAATAGCCATTGCAGCTTTTAGTATTTGGCTCGTGCAATCGCGTTTGTGCTGCAATTGCTTTCTTGAATTCTCGTGTAGACCACAAGAAGGGACCCGAGGAACCGGAAGCCACCATTTCTCTTCTTGTCGCTGAAGTGCTTGCCTAAACGACGACGGACTATTGCCCGCATCTGGAGCTATAACACCTTGATCTACATACCAGAACTCGGTATCGACAAAACTATCTTGAATTTCCTGTAAAAGTAAAAAAGTACCATAGTTTATTGTTTAGAATAGCTTCCTACATGAAAATCGACTAATGAAGTAAACTCGATGTTGTACAAATCTTACAAGAAGCATGTTATCTAATTTGCGTAGAGCAGGAAGATTTACATACAGATCCGAGCGTGGTCGACAAGTCATGACCTGATTCGCATTTTAAAAATATCGTTAAAAGTGAACAAACTAAGTAATCATCGCAAACTATATAACTCCACATAATAATTATTAATACTTACCTCGAGCTTGCTTCCGTCGGGAAATGTCTGCCAATTCGGTGTCAATTCAACGATATGATCACTAACAGAAAGAAGCCACTCCATCTCTCTTCGCCACATTGCTTTCTTCTCCGAACGCAAAGGCTCTAATCTCCAAAGTTGCCCAAAGAGGGTAGCTGCATTTTCAGAAAAACTACCATCAAACTTGATTCTAGAGATGTAAATTGATTGAATGTTTTCGAGTAAAATTGATTTTAACTTGAAGCGAGAATTTTGAGCTTTCTTCTCTGCAGTTAATTTTTAAGCCTCGAATTAAATGTTCCACCAACTTTTACATGAATGTATTCAAACACGAATCACTTTAAACTTTTACTCACTTTTAACCAGAATCAATTAACTGAAAACAATTATTATCAAGCTAAAACAAACAGGCCCTTAAATAATAAAGTACGAAAAATCAGATCAGAACACAGAAACAGCTTCAGATTATTCACTGTCCTTACCACATAGATTAGTTATTGCATTTGAGATAGCCAATGCAGTAGGGACCCCATTTCCACACCCTGACATATCTTCACCAAGTAACAATTTTGCAAACCTCTCCTTCATCATCTCAATTTCTACAAACCAAAATCAAAATCAATTAACAAAAAAAACAGCTTATATCAGAAATTTCAAATTACAGATTATGATTAATTAATACCTGGTAATGCTGAAACTTTTTTCACAAATTCCTTTTCCACCAAATGCTTCTTCTTACCATCTTCACTTCCATGAGGACTGTATAAAGGTGGTGAAGATGAATCTTCCTCAGTACTACTACTCTGACTATGTTCTTCTTCATTACCAATATTCTCAGAAGACAGAAGCTCAGAGCTTGAGCTACTCTCACAACAACCCTTTTCTTCAATCAAATCAGAAAAGGTTCCTTTTTTACAGCAACCCACATTTTGATTCTTCACAGATAAACTCAAATCCTCCATTGCATATATGAGAGTTGAGTTAATCACCATACCATGATGATGATGATAGTGAATCTTTTTGAAACAAAACCCTTTAGAGGAGTGTGAGAGATGAAGTCTGAAACAGAAAGTTTTGAGGGATTTGGAGAGCCAGAAAAGGAGAATGGAAAATGGGTTTGGGTTTGTGGAGGTTGTGAGACAGAGGAATGAGGTACGATGTTTGAGATGTTGTTGTTGGTTTTGTTGTTCTAGTTGTTGGTGGTGTTGTTTGGTGGAAGTAGTATCCATAGGTTGTGAAACATTGTCTGGTAGTGAGAGAAAGAGTAAGCACAAATTGTGGGCTACTCTTAGTTTGGTTACTTATATTTTAAGGGTAAACATATATACTCATCATATATTGCTAATATGGTTCTTTTCCATCTACATGATTTGATATTTTGGATTTTGTTTCATTTTTGGGATTTCCTTCAAGTTGATAAAATTACAATCATTTTATAATTATGTTATAGCTTATTTTGTAAATTAATTATATATTTGAAAACTAATTATAAAATTACAATCATTTTATAATTATGCTATAGTTATTTACACACATTCATTACAAGTTAACTTAGAGAACCAATAAACTTAAATAATTTAGAAATAACAAACATCTTCAATGCGACATGCTAATAAATTTAATATTTCGACTACAACATGTGAATAGACTTCGACAATATATTTGAATTTTATCGAACCAATAAATTTTTTATGTCGACATCTCAACATTAAAGTTTCAATCTACTAATTTCTAATATATATATATATATATATATATATATATAACGGAAATTCTTGTACTAATAAGTTAGTATTTACTAGTCTTTTAGTTAAAGAATTCACATGGTTCAGTTTTAATGTCAATTTCAAGAATCTTGTCGAATCTCCTATTCCACTGTCGAGGAGATTTTTCAGTCCATATAACAATATATTTAGCTTGCACACATAATCTTCCTTTCCCTTTTCGGCATACCCTTCAGGTTGCTTCATCAGAATTATTCCATCTAGATCTTCATACAAGAAAGCAGTTTTCACATCCATCTATTCTAGTTTTAGGTTGAACTGTGTCACCATGGCAAGTAGCATTCGAATGGAAATGTGCTTCACATCATTGAAGTTGACATCTTCTTTTTGAGTGAAACCTCTTGCGACCAATCTTTCTTTGTATCTCTTTGACGTAATTCCCTTTATTCCTTCCTTAACTTTGAAAATCCACTTACAATTGACTAACCTAGCTCCAGCAGGTTTCTTTGTTTAGTTCCCAAGTTTGGTTATCATGAAGAGATTTTATCTCGTCAATCATGGCCTTTAGGCATTTAGTCTTATTTCGAATCCTCATAACTTCTTTATAATCTCAAGGTTGTTCATATAGAATCTCCCTTGCAGAGATTAAGGAATACCCAAGTCTCTGAGGTGGATTTATGGCCCTTCTCGGCCTATATCTTGTCAATAAGTAGTCATAGATAGTTTCGTCAAAATTCCTCAGTATCATCAACATCTTGTGCTTCTTTGACTTCATATGAATACACAATTCAGCATCGACGTGCTACACCTCAACAAGATTATCTTTCTATTTTAGCTCTTCTTCAGATATTTCCGCACTTCGACCAACGTCATCAATTTTCTTGAGATCCATCTCAACTTAATTGAAAATTACATCTCGTCTGGTGATTCACCTCCCAAGACCTGGCTCTAGGAACCATAGCCTATAATATTTGACTCCTTCAGGGTATCCTATAAATATGCATCTTAGAGCTCTAAGTTCGACCTTGTCTTGCCTATCGAAGAACCTTATCACCAAGGCTCAATAAGATTGCGATGTGGGATTTCTCTATCATGGTCATCTTTTCTTTTTTGGTTAACGCGTCATCCTGGTTTGGGCTCCCTTCAACACTTCTAAACAATCTTGCTGAACCGGTAGGGCTTTCATCTTCAAGCATCATAGACCGGAATCATTCACTCTGGTGAACTTTTCAATCTCATACTTTGTTGAAGGTATCTCTTCCACGCTCACCGCACCAATTTGTTGTGACAAACAATACCAAGAACAAAGTATGAAAGATTTCCTTGACGACAAAAAACCCTTAAGGTAGGAATTAGGAAAGTAAAAGGAACACAAGGAATTGGTTATTAACTGTTATTCTTTACTTTCTCTTTGAAACAAGATTACAAGTGTTACAGAATAAAAAATAAAATATGTCACCCTAAATTAGAATTTGTTAGTTCTATTGATTGGCAGCAATTTTGGTAAAACATCTGCTCCGAAAAATGCCGTGAAGTATACTGAAACAACAGTTTTATGAAGATGTCACAACAAATGTCCTGACATGTGAAACTAAACTGAACTATTTTTTAAGTTCAGATATTTTAGAAGTCAATTTATTTTAAATTGTATGCTTCGATTAAACAATCATTGGAACAATCATTGGAACAATCTTCAGCAATATAATTGGAGAGCTTTTAACCTACTTTCATGGAGAAAGATCGGGAATCGCTGAAGACTAAAGAGTGAAGCAACCATAATTGTTGTCATTCTATAAATAGACTGATAACCCTGTTTTTCAGAGTTGGCCATTCCATAAGAACTTAAGCGTATTATTTATATTGTTGGTTGTTAGTTTTGTTGGTTGTTCATTGCGAGCCTCTCTAGTATAATTTGATACTTGAGTAGGATGTTAGTAGAGTTATAATTTGTTAATCATCATAAGCTTTGAAGCAAAGATGATAATGTGTCTTTGAATTGTGTCTTCAATATTTGTGTTTTTGATTGTCACCGCGAGTAATTGTGGGGAGTGACTAGAGGTTCTCATATCTAAGAGGGTTTCTTAGGTAAAAGGGTCACTGGGTAGTGATTAAGTGAGGGGTGTAAATGGGGAAGTTTAACTCTGAATTAATACTACTAATAGTGGACTCCATCCCTGGCTTGGTAGCCTGCAAACGTAGGTGTGTAGCACCGAACTAGGTAAACAACTCATTGTGTTATTTAGTTTTCTGCATTTAAAATTCTGCATTGTTAGTTGTTCATGTAATAGATATTAGTGTCGTGACATCGCCTTCGACATTTCATATCTGATACCAGAATTTCAATTGGTATTAGAGTAGGCATCCTGCTCTATCTCTGGGTGAAATCTAGGGAAGATAATTTCTGGTACTATGGACAAGGAAGGAGTATTTGTGAACAGACCACCCATTCTGGATGGTACTAATTATGACCTATGGAAGCCTCGTATGGCAACATTAATAAAGTCCTTGGAAAACAGGGCTTGGAAAGTTATTTTGAAAGGATGGACACATCCTATTGTTGTTGGGGAATATGATCAACCTACTGATGAGTTAAAGCCTGAAGAAAACTGGTCAAAGGAAGATGATGAATTATCTCTTGGAAATTCAAAAGCCTTCAGATTTATTAATACGTGTGAAGTGGCCAAGGATGCTTGGGATATACTCAAAATTACTCATGAAGGAACTTCCAAAGTTAATATGTTAATGCTGCATCTACTCACCACTAAGTTTGAGAATCTAAGGATGAAGGAAGAATAAAGCATTCAAGAATTTCACATGAATATTCTTGAGATAGCCAATACTTACAGTGCCTTGGGTGAGAAGATACCAGAGGATAAGCTGGTGAGGAAGGTTCTCAGATATCTACCTAAGAGATTTGACATAAAAGTGATAGCCATAGAAGAAGCTCAAGATATCAACAACATGAAAGTGGATGAACTAGTTGGTTATCTCTAAACTTTTGAGTTGGGCATTAATGAGAGATTTGAAAAGAAAAACAAAAACATAACTTTCAAGTCAAACACTAAAGATAGAGACGAGGAATATGACCTGGACACTGAGGAAGGGCTATCTAATACTATAGTCTTTCTTGGAATACAAATCAATAAAGTACTGAGGAAAATGGAAGAAGATTCAAGACCTAATGTCATGAACATCTCACACGATATCAGAAAGTCAGGATATTTTAGTAGAAAAGTCAAACCAGTTGACAAATTCACTCAAGACGGAGGAATAAAATGTCATGGATGTGAAGGCTTTCGTCATGTCATAGTTGAATGTGCTACATATCACAAGAGAAGAACAGAGGGACTTGCAGTGGCCTGGTCAGATGAAGACTCTGAAAGTGAGGTTGAAGAACAGACATCCAAACAAGTGACATTCTTAACTAGGATATACAGAACGGATGAGGATACTGGTAGAAAAGAAGAAACTTATAATGATCTAACTGCTTCCCATAAAAAGGAATGCATCAAAAATGATAGAGTTTATCAAGAACTAGAGGATCAGAAGAAAGTTACAGTTCACCTGAAAACAGAAAAGAAGGAGAATTGGAAACCATCTCAAGTTAGAACATGAAGTAATTCTGCTTAAATCTGAACTTGCCAACTTATCCAAATATGTCATAATGTTGAATAGTGGATCTAACGCATTAGGTAAAATACTTCAGACTGGAAGAGTGACAAAAGATATGAGTGTTCTGGGATTTAATAAAATTACCAATAATGAACCTCATTCAAACCTGAATAATATTCAGACTAAACCACTAATGTTGAAACACATGTCTCAACATCATGGAAGTAGGAATACAAGACACTCCAAAAGAAGATACCAGCATTGGATATGTCACCACTGTGGACAATTTGGTCATATAAAGTCATTCTGCTATAAGTTGCATGGATATCCAAAGCCTGTATCTCAATTCAAGATCCAATCAATTATGCCCTCTATAAGTAAAAAGAAACAATGGGTTCCCAAAGATACTATTAACAGTCTTATAGCTCATAGCCTCATCTAAAGAGGACTGGTACTTTGATAGTGGATGCTCAAGACACATAACTGGAGTTAAAAACTTATTGGTGGATATCAGATCCCACTCTACAAGTTTTGTGACCTTTGGAGATGGAGCCAAAGGAGAAATCAAAGGAGTTGGAAAATTGGATTGCCCAAGAATTCCAAATCTCGAAAATGTGTTACTTTTCAAAGGTTTAACTGCAAATCTGATAAGTATTTGTCAACTATGTGATCAAGGATTTAAGGTAAACTTCACAAAATCTGAATGTGTAGTTACAAATAAGAAGGGTGAAGTTGTAATGAAAGGTGTCAGATCAAAGAATAATTGTTACTTATGGATACCTGAAGACTTAAGATTCTCTTAAACTTGCTCTCTAGCCAAGGAAGACGAAGTTAAGCTATGCCATCAAAAGTTAGGACACCTACACCTAAAGGGAATGAAGAGAATCGTCTCTATGGAAGCAGTGAGGGGAATCCCTAAGCTGAAGAATAAAGAAGGAAGAGTATATGGAGAATGCCAAATTGGAAAGCAGACTAAGATGTCACATCAAAAGGTTCAACATCTTACTACAACAAAAGTCCTAGAGCTCCTTCACATGGATTTAATGGGACCAATGCAAGTAGAAAGTGTTGGTAGAAAGAAGAATTCTTTTGTGGTTGTGGATGATTATTCTAGATATACCTTGGTAATTTTTACCAAAGATAAAATAGAAGCCTTTGATGTCTTCAAAGACCTTTGCCAAAGGCTCAAAAAAGAAAAAGACAGCTATGTGATTAGAATCATACGTGATCATGGAAAAGAGTTTGAAAATAGCAAATTTGTCTAGTTCTGCTCCTCTAAAGGAATCAGTCATGAATTCTCGTCCCCCATTACTCCTCAACAAAATGGGATTGTGGAACAAAAAAATATGACCCTCCAAGAATCTACTAGAGCAATGATTCATGCTAAGAAGTTACCCTATCACTTTTGGGCTGAAGCCATGAACACTGCATGCTATATTCACAATAGAGTAACTCTGAGAAAAGGTACATCAACTACTATATATGAAATGTGGAAGGGAAGAAAACCTACTGTCAAATACTTTCATATCTTTGGAAGTGAATGTTATATCTTAGCTGATCGTGAGCAAAGGAGAAAGATGGATCCCAAGAGTGATGAAGGAATATTTCTAGGATACTCCACAAATAGCAGAGACTATAGAGTCTTCAACTCCAGAAGTGTTGAGCATATTGAGGGGGAGCAGCTGCTATCTGTGTGTTAATTGTTTCTGCTTCCAAATATCGTTGTTGTTGTGTGCAGGGGAAGCAAATGACAAAAAAAGTTGCATCTGTGAATGTTCTAACTGATGTTTGAACACCTATTTTTTCCCGCTGTATCTCTGATAATCTGTGATGCTGATTATATTGTGCTGCTTTATTATGTCTGATGTATGTGCTTAACTGTTACTGTTAATTGTGATGTTGTTGTTAATTGTATGGCTTGCACCCCAAGTAATGTTTTAGCCAAAATTTGCCAAAGGGGAAGTTTGTTAGTTCTGTTGATTGACAACAATTTTGGTAAAATATCTGCTCAGGAAAATGCCATGAAGTATACTGAAACAACAGTTTTATGAAGATGTCACAACAGATGTCTTGGCATGTGAAACTGAACTGTCTTTTAAGCTAAGATATTTTAGGAGTCAGTTTATTTTAAATTGCATGCTTCGATTAAGCAAGCATTGGAACGATCTTCATCAATATAATTGGAGAGATTTTGTCTTACTTTCATGGAGAAAGATCAGGAATCGCTGAAGACTAAAGAGTGAAGCAACCCTAACTATTGTCATTCTATAAATAGACTACTAACCTTGTTTTTCAAAGTTGGCCATTCCAGAAGAACTTAAGCGTATTATTTCTATTGTTGGTTGTTAGTTTTGTTGGTTGTTCATTGTGAGTCTCTCTAGTATTATTTGATACTTGAGTAGGACGTTAGTAGAGTTGTAATTTTTTAATCATCATAAGCTTTGAAGCAAAGATGATTATGTGTCTTTGAAGAGTGTCTTCAATATTTGCGTTTTTTAACGCGAGTGACTGTGGAGAGTGAGTAGAGGTTCTCATATCTAAGAGAGTTTCTTAGGTAGAAGGGTCATTGGGTAGTAATTAAGTGAGTGGTGTAAACGGGAAAGTTTAACTCTGAATTAATACTACTAATAATGGACTTCATCCCTGGATTGGTAGCCTCCAGACGTAGGTGTGTAGCACCGAACTGGGTAAACAACTCACTGTGTTATTTAGTTTTCTGCATTTAAAATTCTGCATTGTTAGTTGTTCATGTAACAAATATTAGTGTCATGACATCACCTTCGACATCTCATATCTGATACCAGAATTTCAGAATTTGCAGTATGCAATATTGATATGCTATTTATTATAGAACTAACACACTAAATTAATGGACTTTTACACACAGACTCATTACAAACTAACTTAAACAATTTAAAAATCACAAACATGCTCCATTCGACATGCTAATAAACCTAGCATTTCAAATACAGTATGTAAACAACAGACTTCGACGACATACTTGAACTTTGTCGAACCAATAAAATTTTCCTATCGACATCTCATGACTAGAATTTCGATCTTAATAAGGAAGGCAATTCTTTTACTAATAAGTTAGCATCTATTAGTCTTTTAGTTAGAATTCACATGTTCCAGTTCTATTTATAATAGCATTAAATATGATTTCTTGAGAAACAAACAAGTATTTTCTTGCTTTAGGATAAGGACTTAATGAAGGGTCTTGGTTGACGACCCCATCTTCTTTCTTGTTGTTTTTAATGAAATTGACTAGACATTTATTGTAAAAAAATACGATAAATCAACAATAGAAAATGATAATAAAAATATTAATAAATTGGCAGTATATCACAACTTTGAAGATATGCTGGCAAGTACTAATAAATTATGATGTATTATATTACAGCTGCAAGTATATGTGCATAGTTTGGTGTTGATGTGTATCTTCCAAATTTGTTGCATATTTAATTAAGTCATATATGATTCAGGTTTGGAATTAATCAAATTATTTTTGGCGGTCTTCGTTTCAGATAACAAAGGGAATCCAATACACAAGTTTAAAGAATTGAATGGTAAAAATTTCAAATTCAAAAAGTTAACTAAGGTTTCAAAAAGTTAACTAAGGTTAGGTTACTCTTCAACTTTTGCTATGCTTTTGCATAATAAAAGTAAGAAACAGTTTAAAAAAATTAAATTGCTGTAATTAATAAATTTGATTTAAAGGGTTAATAAAAATAAAGGGTAATTCATTTTATTGAACTTTAAATTATTAAGATTACCGTTTCTATATAAATAAAGGGTTAGTAAAAAAATGACAGTGTTCACAAATTGAAATACAAATAACTGACAAGTAAAAATTTAAATAATGTTTGTATTATATTGCAGCTGCGGTATATATGCATAGTTTGGTGCTAATGTGTCTCTCTTACAATTTTGTTGTTGGTTTAATTAAGGTATGTGGTCACTGGTCAGGTTTGGATTAATTTAATAGTTTTTGGCAGTCTTCGTTGCAGATGACAAAGGGAATCAAATAAACAAGTTTGAAAAATTAAATGACATACAATAAATTTTGGATTTACTATAATTTTGAAAGTTGATAAATACGACTAAAAAATTGTATAAATGGTTTTTTTTATAGAAAATAAAGATATGTGATAAAGTGTTGAAATCGAATAGTTTACCGTAAGATTTTGATCGATGGTGATGCTTTTCACTCTTAACAATGTTATGGACAACATAGTCAATCTTCTTTGAGAATATATGGAGTTTTGGAGTCACCATGTCCCCCATTTTTATTATTTGTGAATCTTTAAGAGCTCTTTTATCGTGTCTACAACCTTCTTTTTCCTCACAAGTGTTCTTCCTTCAGTCATTATTTCTTATTTATTTGTGCATCTCTTATGGCAAAGCATACAATGTGTGACTCACTAAGTTCATTTTTTTTCCAGGTAACGCATGAACTTGAACATTTCTTTCCATACTTGCTTGCTTGATTAGGGTTTCTGGAGATAAAAGCTATTAGTTTGTAGTCTTTTCTATTTCGTACTTTGGTGAAATGTCTTGCTATAAATGAACTTTAATGGAAGCGTAAAACTTGTTTTTACATTGATCTTGTGCATCTACTTAGGTTATTTCTTTTATGTGTTAGTAGTATCTTTTATCATGAACAACTCACAACTTAGAGGCCAGAAGGAAACATGAGATAACTCTATCATGTGGGTGGATCATGAGAAGTTGGATATCGTTTATGCCTTTGTCGGTGAGGGTGGTCTGGACGATGCGTTCATTGAAGTGGGTCCCTTCTTATACTGGTGAGTGCTTCCTCTCGAAGGTGATAAAAGGATAGCCATAAGTATGATGGATGTGTGAACCCTCTCCATGAATGCTTGTTTTCTCGGATAGCTTTCTACCTCCCCTTTAACGACTTTGATATGGGCGTAATGACTTTTTATTATTTGGGAAATCATCATGCGCTTTGTGATTTTTTTCCGGTGCTGGTCATCTCCTAGGCCTCATTCCTAGGAAATATCTGGTAAGTCTTCCTGATCTGAACAGGTGATCAGAATCGGAGATAGCCGGAACGATAAATGATCCTTCGAGCAAGTTGATGATGAGGAGGGGGTGGTGTACCTGCAAGACACTCTGATGCTAAAGTAAGCAAATGATCAAGGTGAAGGTAAGAGAATATTAGGGTTGTTAAGGTAAAAAAGTGATACCTTGCCCTCAAAGATATGTGGATTTATATAATGGACACGAGAGGATTCTCATTGGCTGCTATATTTGGGCCGAGATACGCGGATCCACAAATATAGTCGTCCGAGCTGACTAGGTCAAGACCAGACAGATTTGCTCGTAACTAGCCGTTATGTCGAGCAAGTGAGACATAACGGGCACAATTAACAGTGAGTAGAGTCGTGGTTTGGCTCGACATGCGCCGAGCGTGGCACGCCTGAAATGTGCAGATGGGCATCCTAACAATGTTGTCAGGCCGGACTAGCTGTTGCGGTTAAGGGAAGAATGACCCGCCCGAATTCTTTTGGGCGGTCCAGAACAGTAGCCCCCCAAGTTGTTGCATCTGCTCGTAGACGCGATGACTAGATATCGAGGGAGAAGCCAAAGTCGTTACATTCGAGGATGTAAGGGAATGTCGAGGAAGCGAGGAGTTAGAGAATTTGTAGCGTTTCGCCTACATGGCCTTGAGCCGCGTGAAGTGACTGCTGGCAGACCTAGGGACTAGGTTATAATGATGATTTTCTTAGGTCCCTGGGTAGGCCCAGACCCATGCGTACGTAGAGGGCTTATAAAAGCTGGAGGTTTCCATCATTCATAACTTTTCGTTTCTCGCATCATTTGATTATTTACACTTGTTTTCGCTCAACTCATTCGTCCATCAATCCGGGGACTACTTTCGCGGTGGTCAACGTCACCTCTGCCTACGAGATCTGCTTTTGTTCAAATCTCCAGTCTGTTCCATTTGTAAATGGTACGCATCAATCCGGGGACTACTTTCGCGGTGGTCGATGTCATCAAAGCCCTTTCACTTGATTAGTGGTAGAAGGGTGGTTTTGACGTTGATGTCGAGCTCACCTATTCCCTCTACTTTTCAGGTGACATGATGAGTGACAACAAAGATATTCGCGAGGGTTCTGCAGGCTCAAGGCAATCACCTTCTGGATCTATCTCTACAGAACGGAGTAGCGATAGTCTACCCGTGCTTGAGGTCGAAGAGAGCCCCCCAGCGGTGGAAGTCGACGAGATTGATGAGGATGACCCAGAGGTCTGGGCCTCTTTTGACATGGTGAAGCGTGCCAACCAATTTCTGGACAATCCAAATGAGGCGTTTTCCCAGGTGAGCTCATATGCCGCAACCGAGGCTCTCGGGGAAGACGATGCGACTGGAGAAGATTAGTCCGTGCATATCCCGGCTGAAGATGGTCGAATATGTTCGAGATATGAGGCTCATTATATACCAGTTTATGACGTATGGTTTCGAGAGTTGGGTTTCTGGGTACCCTTCACCAATTTTCAAGTGGGTATCTTTCGTCACCTTCGACTGGCTCCATCACAACTTCACCCGAATGCCATAGGGTTTATATAGGAGTTCGAGATTATTTGTGATTACTTGGAGGTGGGGGCCACCTTTGAGCTGTTCTTCTTCATCTTATGTCTTCAGAGGAGCTCGACGAAGGTGGAGGGGAAGGTCCGATGAGGATTGGTATCGTTGAAGCATCAGAATAGGATGCTCTTCAAGGCGTTTCGGGAGTTTGTTTTCTTTTTCAAAGATAGATTCATGCTTATTCGACGGTCTCGAGCAGGCGATATATGTTCGGGCGGTCCGAACTGCGAAGGATGAGACCCCGTGTTACAACAAGCAGGGAGAGCGAAAGTAGGCGCTCGTTAGAAAGTTCAAGTTCTGGTGGTCGAAGAAACACTTCGACAAGACCCCGGACATTTATGTGTGGGCTCGGGGTGAGCTGAACGGTGAGGACTTGGCTGGTTTCGATAGGTTATCCTTGTTTGTTATGGGCTTCCCTCGCGTTCAACGTATGGGAAAATGGGGGAAACCGCTTCTGGACAAAGACGGTGATGAGATCTCCGAGCCTGGTCTCATAAATGTCAGGGAGCTCATTGCTTGCGGGGATCCCAAGGAATATTTGGGTAGCTGTTTTGTCCTTATTATCTTGCCTTGTCATATGAGTGCTTAATCTTTATGCTAATTCGTTTGTGTTTCTTTGTTTTGTAGATAGGATAAATCTGGCCATGGAGTGTGTAGCCCGACAAGTTATGAGGAAGAAAGGGAAGGTGACGGGTACTTCTCCACGGAACCGGAGACGGTCGGTGCAACCGGATATGGAAAATCGTCTTCCGGCCCGGCGACGGGGACTCTGTCTACCTAGCAGGTGACGTCGATGTTGAAGAGGACACAGGATGAAATAGATCTGACCAAGGAGAAAGAGAATGGGAAGTTTAACCTTCCTCATTGTTGGCATGACAGGAAATATTTTGAGACCTCAAGTGTGGTCCTTCCTCACGCCAAGAAGCTTATGCTCGAGGGTCTGGATCGCCCGTCTAAAAAGGCTGCTTTAGTTGAGGATGCGGGGGCGTTGATGAGGATCCTTGAAATGGCCACCGCTTTTTTCGAGAAAAATCAAGTCCCGGATGCCGAATTATTTCAACCTAAGGCCAAGTTGAAAGAAGTCGAGAGGAAGGGAGAGGAAGATCGAAAGAAGTGGTCAGAGGATTACAGGCTCATGGTCGAGCTACACGACACATTAATGAAGGAGGGTCGTGAGGCTAAGGAGGATCTTGGTCGTTTGAAGAAGGAGGTGGCCTCGGGAGAAGGTGAACCCGCGAAGTTTTCGGATGTGAGGACTCGGGCAGAGTTCATAAGTCGGGTCCATCAAGCCTATGACGATGTTGTGGTCGCTTCTATGGCCAGCTTTGATAATGTCGTATCGCAGATGCGTGTCTTGAACACTGGCGTGGAGATGAAGACGGACGGGGTGGGAGTTCACTACTTCGTCGATGGGGGTGAGATAAATAAGCCTGACTTCCTCATCGATATGATGGTAGAGGACACCCCTCCCTAGATGATCGCTGGAGACACTTCAACTTGGCATGTTGAGGGAAATTAATGTGTTTTTATTAAGTTTGTCTGGGCATGGCCCGTTTATGTAATGACAATTTTCGACCTGTGTTGGTTGTTTTTGATTAATTTTATTTTGTTGGGATGGAGTCCCCATTGTAACTCTAAGACAAATCTGGTCCTTGTGGCCGTAATTTATTCTATGTTAATTATTCGTTGTATGCATGCGATACTTTGTATTTCGGGGAGGGAATGATCGTTGTAAGTGTATGGTCTTTGATAGTATGGGTAAACTGGTCAAAGTGGGCTAGTTTTTAACTAGGCTTGGTCCGGAACTCGGGCTTTGATTTGAAGGCCCAAGATCGGTGGCATAAACGTCCCTTCGCGAATAAGGTGTTCTACCGGGCGAGGTACTTAGACAACGGGGCTCGTTTGAGTCCCCAGTGTCGAGGCAATGATTTAGCTTGTTAGGTTTACGGAGCAAGTATCTCTTTATGTGCCATGATGTCGCGTAATGCTGGTACCAGGGCGAGCGTGTAATGTCGAGTTATAGGCACCTGAGTGGTTTCCTGAGGTGTGTTGACCGTTAGTATTTTAACTATAATATTGTTTGAGTTTTTTGGAATTCCATGAACGAGTAAGTTGTTCCCCTTGTAGATTTTCTAAGTAGTAAGCCCCCGTTTCAGTTTTGGCATAGACACGGTAGGGGCCTTCCTAGTTTGCTGCGAGCTTTCCTTCGGTGGAGTTTTTAAGGTTTCGCTTAAGGACTAGGCTTCCAACATCGAACTCGCGGGAATGACTTTGACGTCATATCAGAGGGCTATTCTTTGTTTTAGTGATGCTTCTCTAAGGGCAGCCCCCGTTCTTATTTCTTCGACCATGTCGAGTTCCTCTCTCAAGGATTGGTCATCCATCTCCACGTCGAGGGGAGATTCGGTTCTTCGAGAAGGCTCAGAAATTTCTATTGGAATGAAGGCTTCGGTTCCATAGGTGAGCCGAAATGGGGTTTCCATGGTAGATGAATGGGGAGTTGTTCGATAGGCCTAGAGTATGTTGTGTAGCTCCTCGACCCATTTCTTTTTTGATTCGTCCAACCTTCGTCTGATTCCACGTAGTATGACTCTATTAACGGATTCGACCTGTCTGTTCGTTTGAGGGTGCTCGACTAAAGCGAAGTGTTGTGTGGTTCCTAGGTGGGCTACAAAGTCTTGGAAATTTTTGTCGGTGAATTGTGTCCCGTTGTCGGTGACTATGGCCCGTAGTATGCCGAATCAAGCTAATATGTTTCTTTTGTAGAAACGCAGGATGTTCTGAGAAGTGATTTTGGCGAACGCGGCCTCTATCCATTTGGTGAAGTAGTCGACACCCACTATTAAATATTTATTTTGATATGCCTCCAAGACGAATGGTTTAAGGATATCAAGCCCCACCATGAGAAGGGCCATGGAGAGGAGAAGGACTTGAGCTCGCTCGGAGGATCCAGATGCATGTGTCCATGCTGTTGGCATTTGTCACACCTCTTGACGTGTTCCTTGGCGTCGCTCTTCATGGCCAACCAGTGTTAACCAGCTCGAAGGGCTTTTCGAGCGAGTGACTTGCCTCCTAGGTGTTGAGTTGCCTTCATGTATTTCTTTCAATATATGTGGCGCCTTGGCCTCTTCGACGCATTTGAGGAGTGGGATATAGAATCCTCTTCTGTAGAGTTTGTCTTCGAGGATGACGTATAAACAGACCCTTCGCTTGATGACGCTCGCTTCCTTGGGATCATCGGGAAGGGTCCCGTTGGTCAGATACCTGTAGACAGGAGTCATCTAGGAGGCATTTTCCTCAATGATAAGTATGTCGTGACCGGGGCGACCTTTCTCTAGGCTTGGTCAA
Organism: Vicia sativa; assembly: GCA_021764765.1. NCBI lineage: Eukaryota > Viridiplantae > Streptophyta > Magnoliopsida > Fabales > Fabaceae > Vicia > Vicia sativa. The sequence continues at coordinate 57,851,067 of CM038793.1, read as the reverse complement.
GGAAGAATCTCCTGGATTACTGATTTATTTCCTCCTTTCGTTCTTGTGCTGGATAGCTTAGATAGGACTTCCGCGCAAGCATTATGTTCTCGAGGGATATGTTGTATCTCAACTGAGGTGAACTTTTTCAGGTGGTTCTAGATGAGGGTCCAGTATTCAGCCAATTGATCATTCTTGACCTGATACTCTCCTCGAACCTAGGAGGCTACGAGCTATGAGTCTGTGAGAATTTTGACTTCTCTTGCTCCTATGTCCTCGGCGAGGCGGAGACCGGTGAGGAAAGCCTCATATTCCTCTTGATTGTTGGAAGTAGGAAACGAGAGGACGAGGGATACCTCGATAACGATTTCTTCCCTGTTGGCCAAGATTATTCATGCCCCGCTTCCTAAAGAGCTAGAGGCACCGTCGACAAATATGGTCCATCTGTTGGTCCCTTCTTGGAGTGTAGGGAAATTCATTTTGGCCATGAAGTCTGCCAAGATTTATGCTGTGAGGTATTTCCTGCTTTCCTACCTGATGTCGAATTCGGATAGTTCTAATGACGACTTGAGCATCCTGTCGTCCACGTCTGGTTGACCCAACAGTTGTTTGATGGGTTGGTTCGTTCGAACTACGATGGTGTATGCTAAAAAGTAGTGGCGGAGCTTTCTTGCGGCGTTGACCAGCGTGATGGCGATTTTCTCGATTTGTTGGTATCTCAATTCGGGCCCTTGTAAGGCCTTTCTCGTGAAATATATGGGTTTATGTCCCTCTCATGTTTCTCGGATGAGCGAGGCGCTAACGGACTCAGCGGTCACATCCAAATATAGATATAGTATCTCTTATCTATCGGGCCGAGACAACATGGGCGGTTAGGATAATGTTTGTTTTAGGTGAGTTAAGGCCTGCTCGCATTCTTCGGTCCATTCGAACACCGCTTCCTTTCTCAGTAGTTTGAAGAATGGGAGTGTGTGTTGGGCCGATTTTGCAACAAACCGGGATAATGAGGTTATCATCCCATTAAGTACTTGAATGGACTTTTTGGATTTTGGAGTGGGCAGTTCTGAGAATGCCCGACATTTGTTGGGGTTAGCCTCTATTCCACGCTCGGTGAGATAGAAACTGAGGAATTTTCTGACCCGGACTCCAAAGGTGCAATTTTCAGGGTTGAATCTCATTTTAACACTCCTGGCTTGGTCGAAGACCTCTCTGAGGTGTTGGGCATGATCGGTCTCTTCTTGGGATTTCACGATCATGTCGTCCATGTATACCTCGAGCATGTCTCTGATTTCTCCCTTTAAGAATTTATTCATCATGCGCTGGTATGTTGCAGCAACATTTTTCAGATCGAAGGGCATCACGTTGTAGTGATAGTTGCCTAATTCGGTGATGAAGGCCGTATAGATTTTATCCGTTTTAGCCATTGGAATTTGATTATAGCCCGAATAGGAGTCCATAAACGAGAGTAAGTTTAAACTTGCGGAGTTGTCAACTAGTTTATCGATATTGGGTAGGGGTAGGCGTCTTTTGGACATGCCTTATTAAGATCAGAGTAATCACTGCACATGTGTCATTTTTCATTATTCTTTTTAACAAATACAGGGTTGGATAGCCACGTAGTGTATCGGGCTTCTGTTACAAAATTGGCCTCTGGAAGGTCCCTAACAACTTGCTCGACAACCTCAGTTTTCTCTAGGGACTACTTTCGGCTGCGCTGTGCTACGGCCTTAAGGGAAGGATCAATAGTGAGATGGTGACATGTGACTTTGGGGTCAAGATCGGGCATCTCTACTGCGCTCCATACAAAGAGGTCGAAAATATATTTCAAGCATGCCTTCATCTAATCTCGAGCCAACTCGGGGAGGTCCATTTCGATCTTAACGCCTTTGTTGGGGTCGTTGCCCAGTGGAACGAGCTCGAAGTCTTCGTCTGGGATTGGACGCATGTGTTGCTATGAGGGTACTTCTGGACTCCCAGACGTGGATGAATCTTCTTCGACCATAGGTGCCTTTCCTTTCCTTCTCTTTTCGGCCAAATCCTCTAGCTCGAGATGGCTTTCTGTTATACCCCAAAATTTACCCTCCCACTTCTCAAAGACAATCCACAAGTCCATACTCAAGGATTTCAGAAGGATTGACCAGACAAACCCTCTCCTAAGCAATCAATCCAAACTAGAGTTTTGCTCTTCTCAAGTCAATATGGACTTCCAATACTTCAAGTGGTCATCATACCTCATTATATGCTTCAAGGGATCACCATGTCAAGTTTCAAGCCTTACAAGTCAAATTTGTTCATCTAATTGCTCAGATGGTTGAAAATCAGTTGTGTTGGACAAAAAGTCAACTGTGGTCAACATACAGTCAAACTTCATAATTCTTGGTCAACCCCAATATTTTTAAATAATATTCATAATTTGATCAAGGGTTGATAATGATTCATCAAGAAAAGTCAAGATCTGATCAAAAGTCAAAGTTTATAAGTTAGGGTTTTTAAGACAAAAGTCAACAGAACTTTGACTAGGCATAACTTTCACATACTTTATCAAAAAAAATTCCACCAAATATCATTTTAAAGGGAATTCAATTCTCTACAACTTCATGTCTCACAAGGTTTGGCTAGAAATGCTTCATTTAGAAGATATGGATCAAAACATTACAGGTCTTTTTAAAAGTCAACCAAAAGTCATCTTTTTGCAAGGAAGTGTTCATGAACATGTAAACTTCAATAAAGATGTAACAAAAGGGCTGTTTAGATGACACCTTGAGATTTCTAAAAAGTCCAAGAACACCAAAAAATGTTAAAAATTGAGCAAGATAAAAGTTGTGCAAGTTGAGCATTTTTGAGGAGGTGCATAAAGAGAAATACTTGAGAAAATCAATTTTTTTTCTAAATGGGCCTAACTTTTCTTAATTCAAACTTGTTTCTAATCCCAATTAGAACCTCCAAGCCCAATTCCATGCCCTTGAGTTTTTTATTTTATTCATTTTGATTTTTTATTCATTAAAAGTCAATTTAATTAAAATAAAATAGCAAAAATAAATCAATCAATGCAAGGCTGAATTATTTGACATTCTTGAGGTCAAAGATACCTATTAAATGGCCTAAATTTCTAAATTGAGTGATTGACAAAAGATTGGTACAAGATTGGAAATATTTGATCAAAATTGAAAAGATTGGCTAATCAAATATTCTCCCATTCAAGGCAAAATATTTTCCAATTATGCTTGACCTAATGCACACTCCTATAAATACATGACAAGATCAGATCAAGAGGAGGATGTAAGAGTAAACCCTAGCCTCAAGAACAACCCTCATTCTTACAAAAAATCCAAGAAACTTGCATCATTCAAAACCCTATTTCCAGCCACCCTCAAGCCGTTCCAATCATCCAGTCGTGTTCCTAAGGTAGGTAGAGGTAAGAATATACCTTTGTACATAGCTTATACTCGCTGAATCATCCAACATGCATTCATCCCATTTGTAAATATTTTCAAAATCATATTTTAATTTATAGCTTGTTTTAATCGAAACTAACACCACTAACGTCTTCCGGGGATCAAATAAGATAGGTTTCATCCATCGCTTGCAAGGTTTAACGTCTAAATCGTTAATTGCCATTATTAGGGCATAGTTCTGACTAAGCTTCGGATTCCACGTTACAGGCTGTTTTAGGATAAACGAACCCCACCATCGTGATCGCAAGGGTCTAATTATTGAATCTGGACATTTTGTTTTTGCTTTTCTGTTTGTTTTCGCAGGTTTTGGAAAAGGTGGTGATCGGAGAAGATGACTGGAGCGTCTCTCCCGGCGTCTTTGACTGCAAGTCAACTTCTGGATGCCCAGAATTACCATCTCATGAAGTTCCAACACGGATCCCCAGTTCAACCTGGATCCTAAGTTCAACCACGGATCCCCGAAGTTACATCTCGAAGTTCCAACCACGGATTCCCGAGTTACATCTCGAGTTCCAACACGGATTCCCATAAGGCATGTGAAAATCGAATGAAGCAACTTCCGTGCCATAAGGCGACTTCCGTGCGAGAAAAGCAACTTCTATGCGAATGGGCGACATGTGCCAACCTCGAGCTCGAGGAAGCGGGTTTCAGAGGTTCTAGAAGAACTCATCCAAACTCGGAAACCCATATTTTTTATTTATTTTCCTGCTAACTAATTTTCTTTGCATTTTTCTTTAAAACTTTTTTTCTTCTAAAAAAACCCTAAAAAATGTATAACCTTAGGATTTAAGTTCAGAACATCTTTATTTAAATTTTCACCAAAAAAAGCATTTTCTTTACATTAATCAGAATTAGGTTTTTTTATTATTAAAATCAATCACAAAAAACTCAAAAAGAGATAATTTTTAGTAATTAGGTTTGCTAACTAAAACATTTTTTTACTAACTTCCAGAATATTTTTGCATTAACATTTTCCCATTTTTTCATTATTTATTATTCCGCATTTAAATTCTAGAAAGGTTGTATAGGTTGCAAATTTTTATCATGTAACAGCGTAGGATTTACTTTCCGCACTTTACATTTTTTCCTTTACTTTCTATACTCCCATATTATGTATCTGCCTCAAAGCCATGTAATAGCGTAGGACCTTTACATTCCCGCAATTTACTTTCTACACCTATTAACTGCTAGTAATTAGGCGTGTATGGAAATATTAACTTAATCAATCTATATCACTAATCAAAGATAAATATCTGAGCACAACCCACTTTTCACACATGCACCCAATCTTAGGGTATCCTCTCTTGTTGCCTTACGAATACAATGGTCAAGTCCCTCGAATGTGGGGATATCTTAGCTAAGACACTTACAACACATCATCATAGTCCCTCCGAATTAAATATCATAGTCCCTCGATGACCCTCGATGTTGCCTACGAATACATGATCTCGTCCTTCAATTGTTGCCTACGAAAAGTGATGATCGTCCTTACGAATATGCTAAGGTATCCCTACATGTTTCCTTCTATGACCATCTAATGTCCCTTCAAATGTCCCTTTACATCCAACGGATAGAGTTACCTACCAACTCATGGTATGGATAGCGTTACCCTAAAGGAAAGCAAAATAACACAAAAATGACCATTCTGAGTAGGTAATAAGTCTCTTTTGCTTGCTCAATCAAAATACTTTTCACACCTCACACTTTCAAAACTTTTCAAAACACTTTGTTTACATTCCAACATGAATCATTACAAATTCTTTCCAAAACAAAACATTTCCAAACACTTCGTATACATCCGGCGTGAATCATTACGAAGTCAAAGCGAAATGTCTTTTCAAAATATTTTCAAACACACACACAAAAAGCAATTTATAAAGTGATCTAAGCAATTAAGAGCCCGTAGATAACTACGGATGGATAAATGAAGGTCTTTTCTTGTTCTTTTCGCCTTCCCTTAATTGGATAACAGAAAAGTCGATGGAGACTCTTGCTATCCGCAACATTTGCGATAAAACACAAAACAAACAAGTCAGTTCTCCCACTATGTTATAGAACTGGCGACTCTGCTGAGGAGACACCCTAAAGAGAGGCTACCTTAGGGTCTTTAGATCACTTTATTGCTTTCTTTTTGACTTGTATGCTTTATTTTTAAGGGTTGCTTGGTATTATACTTGTGGGGGATTCTACACCCGGATCCAGGTTTCCTTAGATAAGTAGCAATAAATCATCGCGACTGTTAGGCGTATACTGAAACGGTCAAAATGATGGCTACGTTAGTGCGACACTTTGGATGTCCCGATGCTCCTCATGTTCAGTTGAGGAATGTATTTGGCGTCTACGTGGTGTCATAAGCACTAATTCAATTTTTTAGAACCCTAATTATCCCATCTTGGCCATTAAAAGTTAGTGAGATGGCCGGCTTCGGTGCAGGCTGAGGTTGGTTGATACTCGATGCTACATTCATTAAGATTCAACTTTCGGGATGTTTCGGTCGACCACTTGGTAGTCGTATTGAAATAAAGCCTACGAGAAAGATCAATGATATGAGATTCCTAGAACCTGGTTACTATTATAGGACAGGTTGAACCCACTTAAAATTTGGTAGGGTAGACACCTATACCTCATGCAAGCCTTAAACCTAGGGCTGTTGTGTGAATTGCTTGTGATTTCTACTTGTCTTAAACATGACATCATGACATCATGACATCATAACATCATATCATTTCTAACTATTTCAAGGACCTAGGGATTTATCTTTGCTCTGTTTTGTAGGAGTTATGGCTTCCAGGAAGACTATCCGAATCAACTTCGTGGGTATACCTTCTCAACTCAAAGAGTTGGTTTCAGAAATTCCCGATCATGCTTAGTTTATCAAAAGACATGGTTATATGCTTGACTTGGTTATCTCCGGTTTTGAAGAAGATATGATGCACATCGCATTCCAGTTCTTCGATCTAAAACATCATTATTTTACATTCCTGGATTATCAGTTGGTGCCTACATTGGAAGAGTTCTCTAAGCTACTTGGGATACCTATACTTGATCAGATACCATTCATCGGTTCAGAAAAGCTCTGAAATACGAAAACATCGCATCAACGTTACATCTAAAGCGATCAGACATTGAAGCTAATTGGGAAACAAGAAGCGGAGTTAAGGGTTTGCTTGCTAAGTTTCTAATAAAGAAAGCTCAAGAATTCCTAAAGGCTATGAGTTTCCATGCATTCGAAGACATTTTGGCCTTACTGATCTATGTTTTGGTGCTATTTCCTAATCCATATCAGTTCATAGTCGTGAACGCCATCAAGATATTCCTCACTCGTAATCCTGTGCCTACCTTACTTGGGGACATTCTGCATTCTCTACACACTCGTACTATCAAAAGACAAGGAACTCTCATGTGTCACATACCATTACTTACCAGGTGGTTTATTTCACACCTTCCTCAATTAGTAATGAAGAACGAGCAAAGATTGAAGTGGTCTCAAAGGCTGATGTCACTCTCTCATTTTGATATCCGTTGGTGTCTTTTTCTCAAAAGGACTTCACTTTCATTGAGCATTATGGGAAATTTCATAATGTACCACTCCTTGGCATAAGGGGAGATATTACTTACAACCCTTCTCTAGCGCTACGTCAGTTTGGTTATGCTCGAAAAAATGGTCCTCATGATATGCTTCTCCAAGACATTGTGTTTGACTACAACAACGATCTCTAGAACTACCATCAAAGATTCATGCACGCTTGGGGCATGGTGAAGAAGACTAATACCAAGACTTTGGGACACAAAAATTTCATTCCTTGGGAAACTTACCTCAAATGGGTGCGATTTCGAGCTCAAAACCTCATGATGCCGTTTATAGCTGTTCTGCCAGTGGTTATGGAACCTATTGCTATAGGTGACGAACCCTGTACCATTCTCCATCTAGACATGCCTACTAATTTCGAAGACTTGAAGAGATCCTGGATTCAGCTTAAAGAAGAAAGGGATACCTTTGAAGCTCAGTGCTATGCAAGCGAGAAGAAGGCATTAGAGTTGACAAAGCTACTTCATGAGGAGCGAAGCATCAATACCTACTTCAACACAAAGAGGAAGCGCCCATGGGAGACCTAAGCTCTAGGAATTTCTTTTATTTGTTTAAACTTTCTTTTGTAATTGCTAAAAGTAAACTAATAAAAAAGTTTGTTCATGCTTGTTTAACAAATTTAAATTTCTAAGGTCCTTGAAAACATTGCATTGCATAACATCGCATATCATGGCATACCATTTCATAACAGGTACATATAAGACCGAGTTTCTTATTTTCTCGCTGTTTATTTGAGCAGAAATGGCTCTTAAAAAGACTTTCAAAGACCTCCAGGCATAGAATGCTCAATTCTAGGAAATGGTCACCAATTTGGTCCAAGGCCAGAAAGATCTCATCACCAAAAAGAAGAACACCATTGGTATCCTCAACATGGGAAAACATCACAAGGGTCCAGTCAAGGTGATCAAACATCTCAAATTCTCACACAAGAGCAGTGAAACTGAAGGAAGTATCAAGAACAACGAAGGAAGCCATCATGAGTTTGAAAACGAAGATGAAGACTATGTGAGCGAGCAGTATCCTCCTGACAATGACAAGTACAAACAACTTGAAGACCGTCTGAATGATGTGGAAAATCTGAAAATGTCCAGGCTGAATTTTGATGATCTGAGTCTTGTTCCTGGTGTGGTAATTCCCCGCAAGTTCAAAGTTCCTACCTTTGCCAAGTATGATGGAATCTCTTGCCCGAAGCTGCATTTGAAGTCCTATGTTTAGAAGATCTATACTCATACTGAAGACAGGAAACTGTGGATCCATTTCTTTCAAGAGAGTTTATCCGGAACTCAGTTGGAGTGGTATTATCAGCTAGAGAGTACCCACATTCATACCTGGAATGACTTAGCAGATGCTTTCTACAAGCAGTACCAGTACAATGCTGAATTGGCACCCACCCGCATGCATCTACAGAGCAAGTCTGTGGGTCGTGATGAGAAGTTCAAGGAGTATGCCCATAAATAGGGAGAATTAGCAGGCAGAGTTCAACCACCCTTGTCAAATAGGGAGTTGGTTGACATGTTTATGGGAACACTGACAGGCCCATTCTTCAATCATCTGATTGGAAACTCTTCAGCCGGATTCACTAAGCTGATATTGACAGGTGAACATATCGAAGCTGAAATCAAGAGCGGAAATATTCAAGTAGAGTCATCTTCAAATGCTGCAAAGAAATATTTTGGTGGAAAGAAAGAAGACAATGTTGTGTATGGTCAGAAGAGCCGTGACAAAGTTGACCTCACTCAATCTGTGGGGGCAGTCGTAATCTACAATCCTACACCAGCACAACCTCAACGAGACAATGCACGTAGCCAGAATGCACCACGAAGACAGTTTACAAAGATCAACATGTCGTTGTCTCAAGCTTTGCAACACATGTTGAAAGCAGAGCTGATTACTTTGAGGGATCCTCCTCAACACGTCAATACTTCCTCTCCAAAGTACAATCCTAATTCCAGGTGTGCATACCACTCCAACAGCCCAGGGCATGACACCAACAACTGTTGGACTTTGAAGAACAAGATTGAAGACTTGATTGAAGCAAGGGAAATTGAATTCGACCCTCTTATCGAAACTCCGAATGTAATCAACGCACCAATGCCTGACCATGGTAAAAGTTCTAATGCTATTGACGATGACTCCTATGTTTATGACGTGAATAAGCTGACTATTCCTCTGATAACTGTTAAGAAAGATTTGCTGCAAGCCAGTGTATTTCCAAGATGCCCTAATGACTGTCGTTGGTGTGCATCTGAATCTGACAGATGTGCTTGGTTGAAAAGGCGTATTCAACGCATAATGGACAATTGAGAAGTGCTATTTCTGAAACCTCCACCTATGGAGAATCTGTGTGAAGATGTTTATAAGAATCTGAAGATCGAAGACGTAAGCGAAGCCGTACCAGAAGTCTGGGATACCTTGGGGAAGCCAAGTGGAAAGTATGATTTCATGGTTAAATATACCGCTCCCGAAAGTTACAAGATTCCAACCAAAGACATCAAAGCAGCAGGATAGGGAGACGATTACCCAAAAGACTATGCTGATGTGAACACAATAAGGATCACCTCTGCAGATCATGCGCCTAGGGTGGCACCTCTCATTATTACCTCTCCCATACCAATACTATATTCCTCTGACAAATCTATACCTTGGAATTATGGAGCCGAAGTTTACTATCATGGCGTCAAGCAAGAACCTTTGACCATTTAAGACATTGTAGTTGAAGCTACCAATATTGACATTGGCAACATCACCAAATCAAGCAAAGTAACCAGAACCAGAAGGGTATTTTCTCCAGAGATCTCTCCTCCAAAGGACACTACTACACCAATTTGTATTCCTGCTATCGAACCAGTTCCCGAAGCGAGAGGGAAAGAACCAGTAACTCATCCTTCTCACACAGAAGTACCAAAGGAAGTTTCCGAAGAAACCTCCAAGCAATAAATGGAGGAAATTATGAAGATCATCAAGAAGAGCGACTACAATGTTGTGGAACAATTGGGACAAAATCCGTCCAAGATATCCATGATATTATGCTCTGAGGCTCATGCTAAAGCCTTAGTAAAGTTTTTGAAGAATGCTCACATACCGCAAGACACTACTGATGATCAATTCGAAGGTTGTATTGCTAGCCTAACTGTCAACAATGGTTTAGGCTTCTCTGGTGCTGATTTAATTCCTGCCAGAAGGAAACACAACAAAGCCTTGCACATCTCCATTGAATGTAAGGGTACTACACTGTCTCACGTATTGGTGGATATCGGTTCTGCTTTGGATGTTCTGCCAAAGAGCGCTCTCGACCGATTTAATACTGAAGAAGTGGTCATGAAGCCCAGTGACATAATCGTAAGAGCCTTTGATGGTTCAAAAAGAACAATGCTTGGAGAGCTCAACCTGCCAGTTAAAGTCGCTTCCCAGACTTTTGACTCTACTTTCTTTGTCATGGACATTTGTCCAGCCTATTCTTGCCTACTCGGACGCCCTTGGATACATGGGGCAGGCGCTGTCACCTCTACCCTGCATCAGAAGCTGAAGTACCCAGTGAAGGGGAAGATTGTTACGGTATACGTTGAAGAAGAATATATGGTAAGCCATCTGCAGTCATTCTGATACCTCGAAATGGAAGGTGAATTCATCGAAACCCCCTGTCAAGCCTTCGAAGCAATTCCACGAGTCATGCCTGTTGACTCCCCTATCACTCCTGAAGTAACTAGAGTTCCACCGAAGATGGCTTCACTAAAAGACGCCAAATCTGCGGTTGAAGAAGAAGGTTGCACTATTTGGGGTCAACTCCCCGACTTTCCATTCAAATATGAAAAGACTGGTTTAGGATTAACTATCAAAGGTCAGAAGATGATACGCCGCGAACGCGCTGGCAAACTTCCTTTCCACATCAACAAAAGCAGAGTCGATGCTATAGAAGAAGACGACAGCGACTTCGACATCAATTGGATCTTCCCAACTCCAGACGATGGACTCAATAGTTGGAAGACTGAAGATGTCATACCAATCTCCTTTAGACAGGAGTAATTGCTTTTTTGTTATGCTTTTCTCTTTTTATGCTTTGAATAATAAACTTTAAATCCTAGTGCCTTGCCCGGGGCACCACGGCTCCTTTGTGAGGGTTATTATCTATCATTTGCATATTTTCATTCAATAAAATCATTGGACTTTTGCATTCAAATACTGTGCTCTTTTCTGTCTTTCACTTTATCACCCTTTCAAAAATCCATTACACACACCCACATGATACACTGCAGATTCACTCCAAATCTCGTCGATAACAACTCTGCTATTGCTAAATATGACTTCGATAATCCGATATACCAAGGCGAAGACGAAGGTGAGGAAGATTATGAAGTTCCAGGAGAGCTTGCCAGGCTACTACAATAGGAAGAACATGTTATACAACCACACGAGGAGCCAGTCGAGATTATGAATCTAGGTCCCGACGAAGACAGAAAGGAAATCAAGATAGGAGTAGGTCTTGGGAACAGTGTCAAGAGATTGTTCGAATCTTTGCGAGACTATATCGAGAATTTTGCTTGGTCCTACAAAGACATGCGGGGTTAGACATTAACATTGTCATTACACCGACTATCGACGAAAGGTTTTCTCCACCAAGCGAAGGTTCATCGTGTCGTCTGAGATGTCCGAAAATCAAAGCTAAAGTTATGAAACAGTTCAATGCCGGTTTCCTCGTTGTTACTTCCTATCCGCAGTGGGTTGCGAACGTGGTTCCCGTACCTAAGAAGGATGTCAAAGTGCGTATGTGTGTAGACTATTGAGATCTGAACAAAGCAAGTCTGAAAGACGATTTTCCACTTCCTCATATTGACATCCCGGTTGATAACACTGCTTAGCACAAGGTTTTATCCTTCATGGATGGCTTCTCCGGTTACAATCAGATCAAAATGGCTCCCGAATACATGGAAAAGACTACTTTTGTTACACAGTGGGGCACATTCTGCTACAAGGTCATTCCGTTTGGACTAAAGAACGCTAGCGCCACATATCAACGTGCGATGGTAGCTTTGTTTCTGACATGATCTATCACGAGATAGAGGTCTATGTCGACAACATGATAGCTCGATCACAAACTGAAGAAGAACATCTCGATCATTTGCGAAAGCTGTGTTTGATAGACTGAAGAAATACAGACTAAGACTTAATCCTAACAAGTGCACCTTCGGAGTCAGATCTGGTAAACTCCTAGGATTTGTTGTCAGTGGTAAAGGTATTAAAGTTGACCCTGCCAAGGTTAAAGGTATTCAAGAAATGCCAGCTCCCCGTACCAAGAAGGAAGTTAGAGGTTTCTTGGGACGACTAAACTACATTGCCAGATTGATTGCACATCTAACTGCTACCTGTGTGAGCCAATCTTTAAGTTACTGAAGAAAGATCAAGTAGTGGAATGGAACGACGATTTCTAGAAAACTTTTGACAAAATCAAGGAGTACCTACAAAATCCTCCTTTCATGATGCCACCTATCAAAGGAAGACCTCTCATCATGTACTTAACAGTATTAGAGAGCTCAATGGGGTGTGTGTTGGGGCAACATGACGAGTCTGGTCGAAAAGAGTATGCAATATACTACCTTAGCAAAATGTTTACCAACTGTGAAATAAGATACTCACAGCTTGAGAAAACTTGTAGCGCTTTGGCTTGGGCTGCTCGCCGACTAAGACAGTATATGTTGACTCACACTACCTTATTGATCTCTAAGATGGATCCAATAAAATACATATTCGAGAAACCTGCTCTCTCTGGAAGAATAGCAAGATGGCAAATGATCTTGACCGAATATCACATCCAATATACTACTCAGAAGGCGATCAAAGAAAGTATAGTAGTTGATTATTTGGCTTATCAAGCCATAGATGACTATCAGTCTATGTATTTCGAGTTTCTAGACGATGATATTATGTTAGTCACTAATTGCGAAGAACCTGGACCAGATGAAGGAACTGAACCAGGATCCCGATGGACCATGGTCTTTGATTGAGCCTCAAACGCACTTGGCAATGGTATTGGCGCCATCATTACGTCTCCTATAGGCAGACACACGCCTTTCACCTTCAGACTTTGTTTTAACTGCACCAATAACATAGCCGAATACGAAGCGTGCATCATGGGTATCAAAGTTGCTATTGACATAAGAATCAAATTCTTGCAAGTATATGGAGATTCAGCTTTAATGATCAGTCAGATTAAAGGTGATTGGGATATGAAGCATCCAAACCTCATTCCATATCGGGAGTATGTGTTGAGTCTTATCCTTTACTTCGAAGAAATAACTTTTGATCACATCCCACGAGAAGAGAATCAGTTGGCAGACGCATTAAATACCATGTCATCTATGTTCAAGGTCAGGTGGGATAACAAAGCTCCCCAAATCATCATCGAAAGACTAGACGAACCAGCTTACTATTATGAACTTGACATCGAAGGAACAAAAGAGAAACCTTGGTTCTACGAAGTGAAAAGGTATCTCGAGGCTCAGGAATATCCCGCAGGGGCATCTGTCAATGATAAGAAGTTCTTAAGAAGATTCACTTCCAAATTCTTTCTCAATAATGACATCTTATACAAGCGCAACCACGACTTGTGCTTACTCCGCTGTGTAGATCAGAAAATAGCAGAACGAATCATGGAAGGGTTACACAAGGCACATTCGTTACCCACTGCAGTGGACATACAATGGCTAAGAAGATTCTAAGATCAAGTTACTATTGGTCCACCATGGAAGCTGATTGTTATCAATATGCTCGATCTTGTCACAAATGCTAGATATACGCATATAGAGTGCACGTGCCTCCAGTTCATTGAATGTTTTGACCGTTCTGTGGCCTTTCGCAATGTGGGGCATTGACATGATTGGAGAAATCAAACCCACCGCTTCCAGTGGACATAGTTTCATCCTCGTTGCCATTGATTACTTTACCAAATGGGTAGAAGTAGCCTCGTTCACATCTGTTACCAAGAGTGTTGTGGCTCGATTCATTAAGCATAATCTTATTTGTCAGTACGACCTCCCCGAAAGGATTATCACGGATAATGGTACCAATCTCAACAACAAAATGATCACCGAACTCTGCATGTAGTTCAAGATTAAGCATCACAACTCTTCTCCATATCAACCAAATATGAACGGCGCAGTGGAAGCCGCCAACAAGAATCTCAAGAAGATCATACAAAAGATGACAATGACCTATAAGGATTGGCATGAGATGTTGTCATTTGCTCTCCACTGCTATCGAACTACCGTACAAACATCTACAGGGGCAACCCCTTTCTCTCTCGTATATGGCATGGAAGAAGTCTTACCCATCGAGGTTCAGGTACCCTTAATCAGAGTACTCCAGGACGCAGAGTTAGACGAAGACGAATTGGTCCAGTCTCGCCTTGACCAGATCAAGGATATCTATACAAAAAGTTAAGGATATATATACAAAAAATGTACACCCGGCAAGTCGAAAACCTGAAAAAGGCGGCTTGGGCAAAAAAGGGTATCCCGGTAGACTGAAAACCCGAAAAGGCGGTCTAGGCAAAAGTTAGGGATTTAAGCGTACGACTATGTCTCGTCCAGATCAACTACTCAAAGACTACACTACTATTAGCTTCAAGATTTGAATGGCGCAAATCATTTCAATCACTTTTTTCTGACAACAAGGAGATGAGATAGTCGAAAATATATGAGCAATAACATAGTTGAAACTTGAAGAGATTGTTTCCACATTGCTTTTTACTATTATGATAATTTCGTCTTACTAGAATATTTGTCCCTTGTATACAAACTGTCTGACTGTAGGCCATTTTTCAAAATTAATGCAATTTCTCTTTTCCTTTTCCAATTTCAATTTTTATTATTTTGATTGCATAAAGTCCAATGATTGCTTTGAATGATTATATGCATCTAACAATAAACATTTGTTCACAAACTTATGAAAAGCGAACAAAAAATAGTAATTACTACAGGCTCTAGGAATTGAGATGACGACTACAGTCACCAATACAATCCCCACAGAGTCACTTTCACAGGAGATACCTCCACAGGATCATCTCTACAGTCCCCACAGAGTCATCACTCTCCCTACAAAGACAAATCTTCTCCGACGAAGTACTAATCTCCTCCCAACATTGTTCCAACACTTCTACATTTCATCACGTTAGTCCCCGAGCAGTGATCCTATCAGCTTCATCAACTTTGTAAGTGCCTTTGTTTAGGATTGGCTCAATTCTTGTAAAACAAATAATAACAACAATAATGTAATGTACAATAGGATAGTGAACAGCCTGAAAATCCTATTGTAATGCCTAAACATGTTGTGTTGAATTAAATCAACATACGGAACAACATGTCACGAGAGATGTCATGCATCATATCGACACATCTGCTCTTGAGTCAAGTCAATACGTTACATTCTGAAATTATAGAATACGCATAATAGAATACATAATAAGTAAGCAAAATTGAAGGCATATGTGGAGCCCTAGAAGATTCAATCGAAGCTAAGAATGAGGAGAAAAGCTAGATTGAAGACCTAACTTGTAGCGAAGTTTACGCTTATTTTATGCAGTTGTTAAAAGCTGCTATCTTTGTCAAAAGGCCAAATCGGTTGGGTAAAGGTTATAAATAAAAGCATTGTAACCTAGTTGGATGCAAGCCAAAAAAAGAGCATTAAAGATGTGATAATTAGGGCTAGTTGTAGTGAACCACCGGGCATGGGATGGTCACCATACTCCTTGAAACACAGCAGGTAAGAGGATGTATGTATTGTATGATTGAAGCTTTTAAGCAAGATTAAGTTGTGTAATTGAAGTGTAACTTGAGCAGTTTTGTTACGTGGTAAGTAATCACAGGGGTGTGATTGAGGGGAAGTAGTAGGAACTCATATCTAAGTAGGACTTAGGTAAAGGATCATTGGGTAGTGATTAAGTGAGGTCAGCGGGTGTGTTGGTGTAGGGTCTTAATTGATACTAATAGTGAACTTTATCCACGACTTGGTAGCCTCGGATGTAGGTTGGTTGAACCGAACTGGGTGAACAATTACATGTGTTATTTACTTCTGCATTGGTTATTTGTATGATGTCATAACATTCTTCATGACATCGGTTGTTCTTATTAACCTTATGCTCGAACTTCATTAGATCGGAACGCATAATTTGATGGTGTTACGAGTTACGGTATGATCGTATAATTATACGGTGTAATGCGAAATTATAAAGGTCGACCTCTTCTACACTGTGCGATTTAATGTCGGATCGGATGTCTTAACATCTCATTCGACATCCTGAGTCAGTCATACCAGAATTTCAAACTTCATCAGCTTCATCACGTTAGTCTCCGAGCAATGATCCTCTGCATTTATCACGTTAGTCCCCGAGCAATGATCCTATCAGCTTCATCAGCTTCAGCTTCATCATGTTAGTCCCTGAGCAATGGTCCTCTACATTCATCATGTTAGTCCCCGAGCAGTGGTCCTCTACATTCATCACGTTAGTCCCCGAGTAGTGATCCTATCAACTTCACCATGTTACGTCAGTCTACAAGCAGTAAAAGGTTATGCCATATCACATTGTCCCCCAGCAGGGTCAGTGGACGGTGTAATCATCCCCAGCAAAGTCTATACACAAGATACTCAGCTGAGCATCTCTCGATGGTTATCATTCCCCAATGACAACAATATCTAGACTCGAACTTAGTCAGATAGTGCATCGGAGGAATCCACATCTCTCTTATTCCCCAGCCAGGGTTTTCAACAACTTCATCCCCAAGCAGACATCAAAGATCTCCAGCAGAACGTTCCTATCTTCTCCAAGATGGATATGTTTTGAAATACCACAACATCTACATTCATACATTATCTATAAAAGTCATGAAAAGTACATATATCATAATAAAATTATTCATAGCATTGTCACATGCTCACATGCATCATAATCTGCATAAGACTAACCATATTCTGTCAAGATTTCATTTCCCCGACAGGTAAAAGCTATTTTCCAAACAGAAGGTCAAAGATTAATACCTGAAACAAGACGGGAGAACTATCTGAACGACCATGCAAATTATTTCCAGGTAACAGATTAACACCCGAAACAAGACGGGAAAACCATCTACATTCTAACAACTATTCATCTCAGAAATAACCAGGACGAAGGTTTATTCTGATCCTCTCTTATTATCAACCGCCCCAGATGGCATCCTTAGCCCATCTCCGATCTCTCTTTCATCCAAAGAAAGAATACAGAGTCTAGCATAAGACTCACTTTCCAGCATCAGCTTCTCTAAATGGCATCTATAAGCCCATTCCAGCACATTGTCAACTGACGATCCCATTCCATACAACAGCGAGTGCAAATTTTGAGGTGTACTCGAGTGTTCATCTTCTACCTTCAGGTCACGAAAGGCAAGCATACCAATATAACCCTTCCGGTACAAGAAGATTGAATAGGGGCAACTGTTATACCCCAAAATTTTCCCTCCCACTTCTCAAAGACAATCCACAACTCCATACTCAAGGATTTCACAAGGGTTGACCAGACAAACCCTCTCCTTAGCAATCAATCCAAACTAGGGTTTTGCTATTCTCAATTCAAGATGGAATTCCAAGACTTCAAGTGGTCATCATACCTCATTATATGCTTCAAGGGATCACCATGTCAAGTTTCAAGCCTTACAAGTCACATTTGCTCATCCAATTGCTCAGATGGTTGAAAATCAACTATGTTGGACAAAAATTCAATTGTGGTCAACATACAGTCAAACTTCATAATTCTTGGTCAAACCCAATATTTTGAAGTAATATTCATCATTTGATCAAGTGTTGATCATGATTCATCAAGAAAAGTCCAGATCTGATCAAAAGTCAAAGTTTATAAGTTAGGGTTTTTCAGACAAAAGTCAACAGAACTTTGACCAGGCATAACTTTCACATACTTTATCAAATTTTTTTTCCATCAAAGCTCATTTTAAAGGGAATTCAATTATCTATAACTTCATGTCTCACAAGCTTTGGCTATAAATGCTTCATTTGGAAGATATGGATCAAAAAATTACAGGTCTTTTTAAAAGTCAACCAAAAGTCATCTTTTTGCAAGGACGTGTTCATGAACATGGAAACTTCAATGAATATGAAACAAAAATGGATGTTTATAAGACATATTTAGATTTCTAAAAAGTCCAAGAACACCCAAAAATGTTAAAAATTGAGCAAGATACAAGTTGTGCAAGTTGAGCATTTTTGAGGAGGTGCATAAAGAGAAATACTTGAGAAAATCAAACTTTTTCTAAATGGGCCTAACTTTTCTTAATTCAAACTTGCTTCTAATCCCAATTAGAACCTCCAAGCCCAATTCCACGCCCTTGAGATTTTTATTTTATTTATTTTAATTTTTTATTCATTAAAAGTCAATTTAATTAATATAAAATAGCAAAAATAAATCAACCAATGCAAGGCTGAATTATTTGACATTCTTAAGGTCCAAGATAGCTATTAAATGGCCTAAATTTTGAAATTGAGTGATTGACAAGAGATTGGTACAAGATTGGAAATATTTGATCAAAATTGAAATGATTGGCCAATCAAATATTCTCTCATTCAAGGCAAAATATTTTCCAATTATGCTTGACCTAATGCACACTCCTATAAATACATGACAAGATCAGATCAAGAGGAGGCTGTAAGAGAAAACCCAAGCCTCAAGAACAAGCCTCATTCTTATAAAAATCCAAGAAACTTGCATCATTCAAAACCCTATTTCCATCCACCCTCAAGCCGTTCCAATCATCCAGTCGTGTTCCTGAGGTAGGTAGAGGTAAGAATACACCTTTGTACATAGCTTATACTCGCTGAATCATCCAACATGCATTCATCCCGTTTGTAAATATTTTCAAAATCGTATTTTAACTTATATCTTGTTTTAATCGAAACTAACACCACTAACATCTTCCTGGGATCAAATAAGATAGGTTTCATCCATCTCTTGCAAGGTTTAACGTCTAACTCATTAATTGCCATTGTTAGGGCATAGTTCTGACTAAGCTTCGGATTCCACATTACAAGCTGTTTTAGGATAAACGAACCCCACCATCGTGATCGCTAGGGTCTAATTATTGAATCTGGACATTTTGTTTTTTGCTTTTCTATTTGTTTTTCGCAGGTTTTGCAAAAGGTGGTGACCGGAGAAGATGACCGGAGCGTCTCTCCCGACGTCTTTGACTGCAGGTCAACTTCTAGATACCCAGAAGTACCACCTCCAGAAGTTCCATCTCCAGAAGTTCCAACTTCTGGATCCCTAGAAGTACCATCTCTAGAAGTTCCAACTTTTGGATCCCCAGAAGTTAAATATCCAGAAGTTCCAACTTCTGGATCCCTTGAAGTCACATCTCCAGAAGTTCTAACTTCTAGATCCCCAGAAGTTCCATCTCCAGAAGTTCCAACTTCTGGATTCCCAGAAGGAACGCCAAAAGAAATTCCAGAAGGAAGCAACTTCCGTGCTAGAAAGAAGCAACTTCCGTGCCAGGAAGAAGCAACTTTCGTGCCAACCTCCAGAAGCTCTAGGAAACAGGTTTCCAGAGGTTCTGGAGGGAACTTCTGTCAGAAGCTCTGACGGAAACCCTTATTTTTTATTTACTTTCCTGCTAACTAATTTTCTTTGCGTTTTTCTTTAAAACTTTTTTTCTTCTAAAAAAACCCTAAAAAATGTCTAACTTAGGATTTAAGTTCAGAACATCTTTATTTAAATTTTCACCAAAAAAAACATTTTCTTTATATTAATCAGAATCAGTTTTTTTATTATTAAAATCAATCATAAAAAACTCAAAAAGAGATAATTTTTTTAGTAATTAGGTTTGCTAACTAAAACTGTTTTTTTACTAACTTCCAGAACATTTTTGCACTAATATTTTCCCATTTTTTTCATTATTTATTATTCCGCATTTAAATTCTAGAAAGATTGTATAGGTTGCAAATTTTTATCATGTAATGGCGTAGGACTTACTTTCCGCACTTTACATTTCTGCCTTTACTTTCTGCACTCCCATATAATGTATTTTCCCCAAAGCCATCTAATAGCGTAAGACCTTTACATTCCCGCAATTTACTTTCTGCACCTATTAACTGCTAGTAATTAGGCATGTATGGCAAGATTAACTTAATTAATCTAGATCACTAATCACAAGATAAATATCTGAACACAACCCACTTTTCACACATACACCCCACCTTAGGGTATCCTCTCTTTTTTCCTTACGAATACAATGGTCAAGTCCCTTGAACGTGGGGATATCTTAGCTAAGACGCTTACAACACATCATTATAGTCCCTCCGAATTAAAGATCATAGTCCCTCGATGACCCTTGATGTTGCCTATAAATACAGGATCTCGTCCCTCGATTGTTGCCTACGAATAGTGATGATCGTCCCTACGAATATGCTAAGGTATCCCTACATGTTCCCTTCTATGACTATCTAATGTCCCTTCGAATGTCCCTTTACATCCAACGGATAGAGTTACCTACCAACTCATGGTATGGATAGCGTTACCCTAAAGGAAAGCAAAATAACACGGAAACGACCGTTCTGAGTAGGTAATAAGTCTCTTTTGCTTGCTCAATCAAAATACTTTTCACACCTCACACTTTCAAAACTTTTCAAAACACTTTGTATACATTTCAGCGTGAAGCATTACAAAGTCTTTCCAAAACAAAACATTTCCAAACACTTCGTATACATTCCGGCGTGAATCATTACGAAGTTAACGCGAAATGCCTTTTCAAAATATTTTCAAACACACACACAGAAAGCAATTTATAAAGTGAGCTAAGCAATTAAGAGCCCATAGATAACTACGGATGGAAAGGGTGATAACACCTTCCCTTTTCATAACCGGCTCCCGTACGCAGAATCTAACGAAGGTCTTTTCCTATTCTTTTCGCCTGCCATTAATTGGATAAAAGAAAAGTCGGTGGCGACTCTTGCTATCCGCAACATTTGCGATAAAACCGCAAATCAAACAAGTCAGTTCTCCCACCGTGTTACACTGTCGAGGTCGATAGCGTCGACTTCGTAACCGGCTCCCGTACTCAGAATCTAGGGATATTATTTTCTGGTGTTATGGACAAGGAACGAGGATTTGGGAGCAGACCACCTATCCTGGATGGATCAAACTATGATTACTGGAAACCTCGTATGGTTGCCTCTTTGAAGTCACTGGACAATAAAGCTTGGAGAGCTGCTGACAGAGGATGGAAACATCCCACCAAACTTGAGAAAGATGGGACTACTATCTTGAAACTTGAGGAAGAATGGAGCAAAGAAGAAGAAGAGCTAGCACTGGGCAACTCTAAAGCATTGAATGCCTTATTCAATGGAATTGACAGAAATATTTTCAGACTAGTACATCAGTGTGAACTGGCCAAGGATGTTTGGGACACTCTTAAAACCACTCATGAGGGTACATCCAAGGTGAAAATGTCAAGACTCCAGAGGCTCACTACCAAATTTGAGAATCTGAAGATGAAGGAAGATGAGACCATTCATGAGTTTCACATGAACATCTTGGAGATTGCCAACACCTCATGAGCATTGGGAGAAAAGATGTCAGAAGAAAAGATGGTGAGAAATATTCTTAAATCCCTGCCTAAAAGGTTTGCAATGAAAGTGACTGCTATAGAAGATGCTCAGGATATCTGCAACTTGAAGGTTGATGAACTCATTGGATCACTTCAGACATTTGAGATGGGGATCAGTGACAATGTTGACAAGAAAAACAAGAGCATAGCTCTTGTATCCAATACTGAAGAGGAAAGCAAGGAGGGTGATGAAGAGAAGATATCAGAAGCAATAGCTATGCTTGGAAGGAAGTTCAACAAACTCATCAAGAGAATTGACCCAAAGTCAAGGTCCAATGTCAAGAACATCCCCTCTGACATTAGCAGATCCTATGACTCCAGTAGAAGAACTAAGTCTGAAGAAAAGGGAAATCAAAGCAGAGGAATTCAATGCCATGGATGTTAAGGATATGGGCACATTCGAGCTGAATGTCCTATCTTTCTAAAGAAACAAAAGAAAGGAATGTCTGTGACTTGGTCTGATTGTGACTCAGAAAGTGATTCTGAAGAAGAATCTGCCAAACTAGTTACTGCACTATCTTGGTGTTTGTAACTCTGATAATGATTCCAGTGATGAGGAAGTGACATTTGAAGAACTTGCTGACGCTTACAAGAAGCTGTGTATCAGAAGTGCTGAAGTCTGTCAGCAAAATGAGAAATAGAAAAAGCTCATTGTGAAGTTGGAGGCTGAGAAGAAGGCATACACTGCTACTATAAGTCATCTCAAAGGTGAAGTTCTAGTGTTGAATTCCAAACTTGATCAGATGATAAGTCTGTCAAGATGTTAACAACTGGAACTGACAAGTTGGAAGAAATCCTTCAGACTAGACAAAATGCAGGTAACATGTCTGGTCTAGGATATGTGGCTGCAAAGAAATTTGCTGGTGACAAGAAGAAGACCAGGCCTGATAAACCAATGTCAAAGCAGATGTCACAACATAGGCCTCAACATCAAGATCAGAGAAACATGAAGAAAAAGTTTCAAAGATGGAGATGTCATTATTGTGGATGGTTTGGGCACATAAAGCCATTTTGCTTCAGATTATATGGATATCCAAATCAGACCCCACATGTCAAGCCTAAGACCAACAAGGCACCATATACTCCACAGTGGAAGAAAAGGACAGCAGCCCTGATAGATCACACCTCCCTTAGAGTTTCTACCAAGGAAGACTGGTACTTTGACAGTGGATGCTCTAAACACATGATAGGAATCAAGAATCTGCTGAATGATGTCAAACCTCATACCACTAGTTATGTCACTTTTGGAGATGGAGCTAAAGGAGAAACCAAAGGTGTTGGAAACTTGGACTGCCCTGGAGTTCCAAACCTAAATGAAGTGTTGTTGGTAAATGGTTTGTTGCCAATCTCATAAGTATCGTCATGTGTGATCACAGGATTCAAGGTCAACTTCACCAAGTCGAATGTCTTGTAACCAATGAAAAACAAGAAGTTGTAATGAGAGGTCGGATCAAAAGACAAGCTATTATGGAGTCTGAAAACACTAACCTCTCTTACATGTGCTCTGACAAAAGAAAAGGAGGTGAAACGTGGCACCAAAACTTGGTCATTTGCATCTTAGAGGATGAAAAGATCATATCAATGGAGGTGTCGAGGGATTCCAAGACTTCATATTGATGAAGGGAGAGTCATGGTGAATGTCGGGGTTGGAAAGCAAACAGAATGTCACATCCAAAGTCAAGACATCTAAACCTCTAAGGTGCTAGAGCTTACGCACATGGATCGATGGGTCCCATGCGGTGGAAAGCCTTGGTGGAAAGAGATATGCTTATGTTGTTGTGGATGATTTTCCGGTTTACGGATAAACTTCATTAGGAAAAATCGATGTATTTGATGTCTTTAAGGAATTGTGCAAAAGACTTCAAAGAAAAAGAAGGATGCATTATCGAATCGAAGTGATCATGGAAAGGAATTTGAGAATAGTAAGTTTGATGAGTTATTTCCTCGAAGGAATCAATCATGAGTTCTCCTCACCTATAACTCCTCAACAAAATGGAGTTGTGGAAAGGAAAACAGAACTATCTGAGGAATCTACGAGCAATGATACATGCCAAGAACCTTCCTATTCATTTTGAAATGAAGCTATGAATACAGCCTGTTATGTCCACAACAGGGTCACTTTGAGAAAGGGAACATCTTCCACCCTTTATGAAATATGGGAAGGAAGAAAGCCTACTGTGAAGTATTTCCATGTCTTTGGGAGAAAATGCTATATTCGGACAGATCGTGAACAAAGGAGAAAGATGGACTCTAAAAGTGATGAAGGAATATTCCTGGGATACTCTATCAACAGCAAAGCATATAAGGTGTTCAATTCGAGGACCAAAGTTATGATGGAATCTGTAAATGTCATTGTTGATGATCACCATGAGGAAACAAATGTCCTATATGATGTTGAGACATTCTTTGAGACATCAACACAAGTGTCTAATAAGGATGATGTGCCTATCCCTACTCCACCAGAGTCTGATTCAAAGGAAGCCAACAAAGATCCTTCCATCAGAATTCAGAAAGATCATCCTAAAGAACTCATCATAGGAGATCCTAATAGTGGAGTCACTATAAGATCTAGAGAAATCATCTCAAACTCTTGCTTTGTGTCTAAGATTGAACCAAAGAATGTTAAAGAGGCATTGACTGATGAATACTGGATTGGAGCAATGCAAGATGAATTGAACCAGTTCAAACAACATGAAGTGTGGGAGTTAGTTCCTAGACCAGAAGGAACAAACATCATTGGCACAAAGTGGATCTACAAGAACAAGTCAGATGCTGAAGGAGTTGTCACCAGGAATAAGGCAAGACTTGTTGCTCAGGGATACACTCAAGTTGAAGGGGTTGATTTTGATGAGACTTTTTCTCCTGTGGCCAGGTTGGAATCAATCAGATTACTACTAGGAGTTGCTTGCATTCTGAAATTCAAGCTGTTTCAGATGGATGTGAAAAAGTGCCTTTCTAAATAGATACTTAAATGAGGAAGTGTATGTGGAACAACCTAAAGGATTTGTGGATCCAAACTGTCCTGATCATGTTTACAAATTGAGGAAAGCACTATATGGTGTGAAACAAGCTCCCAGAGCTTGGTATGAAAGGTTGACAAAGTTCCTCACTGACAAAGGATACATGAAAGGAGGTTTGGATAAAACTCTCTTTGTCAAGGATGAAGGAGGAAAGATAATGGTAGCTCAAATTTATGTTGATGACATAGTGTTTGGAGGAATGTCAGATAAAATGGTTAAACATTTTGCCAACCAAATGCAAGTTGAATTTGAAATGAGCCTCATGGGAGAATTGACCTACTTTCTTGGACTACAAGTCACACAAATGGAAGACTCAACTTTTCTTTCTCAAAGCAAGTATGCTAAGAATATTGTCAAGAAGTTTGGGATGTAGAATGCGAGTCACAAAAGGACTCCTGCACCTACTCATCTAAAGTTGTCCAAAGACACAAGTCGACAAATGTGGATCAAAGCATGAAGCATAATAGGAGTCACTATACCTAACGCCAGCGGACGACATTGCTTTTGCAGTTGGAGTATGTGCTAGATACCAGACTGAACCAAAGTAAGTCACATCAACCAGGTGAAAGAATTCTGAAGTATGTGAGTGGAACTTACAATTATGGTATGATGTACTCTCATGGATGTGAACCAATTTTGTCTGGTTATTGTGATGTTGATTGGGCTGGTAGTCTTGTGTGGAAAGAGTACCTACGGAGGATGCTTCTTTTGGGAAACAATCTTGTGTCTTGGTTCGAAGAAGCAAAGCTGTGTGTCTTTATCTCTGTTGAATGAATACATAGTAGTAGTGCATTGCTCTCAAATGATCTGGATGAAGCGATCTTGTTGAGTATAATGTCACACAAGATATCATGACATTGTCTTGTGACAACACAGTGCTATTAACATTTCAAGAATCCTATACATCGGACTAAGCATATTGACATTAGACATCATTTCATCAGAGACCTTGTGGAGGAGAAGGTGATTAAGTTGGAGCATGTAGCCACTGAACTACAACTGGCTGACATTTTTACTAAGGCACTTGATGCTAATCAGTTTGAAAATTTAAGGGGAAAACTGGGTATTTGTCAATATGAAGAGATGTAACAATTAATAGTGCTTAATACAAGGGCTGAAAGAGATACTTTATTCAAGTTAATTCTGATTGGGCTAATTATTGTTTTCCCTCTCTCTTTCCAAAATTTTAAGAAGAGGAAAAGCCATACTTATATCTCTTTTTCTTCAGTTTGCTGCATTTCTCTCTATTCTCTCAATAGAAAATTGCAAACTTGCTGTCAATTGTATTCTCAATCTCTCAAAATGTCTCAACAATCTGAATCATCATCTTCTTCAAAGGCAACCGTGTCTCCCTCTCCCACTAACTCAGGACCTAGGGCAAATGCAAACCCCATTGATGCTGATGTACTGGAGGTTACTCCTCTTTGTGCCATGGACTCTGATCCTGGCAAGGTCAAGAAGCTGCGTACCAGACATGCAAGAAGATCACAAGCCTCTCCATCTGGTAAGACTGTTGAACCATCATCCTCTGTTCCTCCTGAGATAGCCAATAGGGAGGGTTCTGCATATGTTCATCAAGCCATAGCTAGATTAGTAACTAGGATTCTTAATGAGAATCACTCTATACCTAGGGTATCTGTTCCATTGAACCAAGAAACTGCTAGCCCTAATTTAGCAAGTGATCCAAATGTCACTCAGAATATCAAGACATCTGATGACAATATTAGGAAATCTCCTGAGAAACCTGTTGATGACAATAGGAAATCTCAGAAAACCTCACGATGACAACATTGAAAATTCTCCAGAAAGCTGGATCACCAACCCCCATGATAAGGATCTGAACCCTGTTATTGATGTTGATGAAGAATTTTCTGACAATGACTTAATTGCTAGTGTTAACCCTAGCATAGCAAGAAGGATGAAGTCTAGAAAAGAAAAGCAGAGTGCTGCTCAAAGCCCCTCAAAAGAGAAGGCTACTGAAGATGTGCATGAGAGTTCTAGGCCTGAGAGCAAGGTTGGAGAAGGAGCTGGAAAGGACAAAAAGGCTGGAACTTCCAAAGGAAAGGATAGGGTGAAATCTGTTGGGAGTATCTCAAGACCCAAGAGAACTCAAATTTCCAAGAAGAGAAAGGCTCCTAAACCCTCTGAATCTGATGAGGAATCAGATTTTGATTTTGATGTTGAAGGGAATGTCCCATACATTCCTCTCATGAAGAAACCCTCTTCTGGAAAACATCCTAAGGTTCCCGAGGTTGCAATAGACAACATCTCCTTTCACCATCCAGAAAATGCAAGCAGGTGGAAGTATGCGTTTACGAAAAGATTGCATTAAGAGAAGTGCCCTTGAGAAGTCATGGATCTCATCAAGGCTGCTGACCTGATGAAGACAGTGGTAAAGTTCTCCAACTGCTATGATATTCTGGTAAAAGAGTTTATAGTAAATCTGTCTGGTGGGTGTGTTGATGGAAAGTCAGCTGCCTTTAAAAGTGTGTATGTGAGAGGAAGGAAGGTGAAGTTCTCTCCTACCGTGATCAACAAATTTTTGGGAAGGTTTGATGATGCTCAGCCTGAGCTTGAAGTTATAGACAACCAGGTGTGCCAAACCATCACTGCCAAGCAAGTCAAACACTGGCCCTTGAAAGGGAAGCTGACTGCTAGCAAGCTAAGTGTCAAGTTTGCCATTCTGCACAAGATTGGTGCAGCTAAATGGGTTCCCACAAATCACAAATCCACCATCTCCACTGGTCTAGGAAGATTCATTTATGCTGTTGGAACCAAGACAAAGTTTGACTATGGTAGTTATATTTTTGAGCAGACTTTGAAGCATGCAGACAGCTATGCAATCAAAGGTCCCATTGCCTTTCCCTCCCTCCTGTGTGGTATCGTCATTGACTAATATCCTGATATCCCGGTAGAAAAGGATTCTATTTGTAAAAGAGCTCATGTTCTTGGTTTCCACTACAAGCTGTTTCAGGGGAAACATGTCCCTGACATTGTCATAACATTTGCTAAGACATCAAATGTCAAAGCTAATTCTCAGAAGGCTGATGTCATTGTTGTGCTGAGAGAGACCTGTAGGGAGCTTGAAGCAAGAAAGAAAACTCTTGAAGAGCTGATCACTACCTTGGAGCAGGAGAAAGAAGACACTGAGGTTGAGGATGAAAGGCTAGATGAGGATGGTACAGAGGATTTGCATGAGGATGCTGAAGAAGAGCAAGAGGCTGGTGCTGAAAGCAGTTCATCAGAGGAAGCTACTTATCATAGTGCTTCTTCAGGAGAGGAAAGTTCCTAAATATTGATTACCTGTTGCTGCTGCTGCCTTTGTTTGTTGTTCTGTTGATTTTGTTTTTGTTTGTTTTGGATCTTTGTAATTCATAACTTGGTTGTATAATACTTCTGCTACTTCATATCATGAAGTTTGGGATTATGTAATGGTACCTTTGGCCCCTTTATGGCTAAAAAGGGGGAGATGAAATTATGGGAAATTATAGGTTGAATTTATCTTTGGTAGGTTCTGCTTATTTAGCTTAGTTAGCTTGATTGGTAGTTTTATTTTTCTGTTGCACTGGTTCTTTAATTCTCTAATAGATTAGTTTGTTGTAGCCAAAAATTTGCCAAAGGGGGAGTTTGTAAGTGTTTTTTTTTGTTGGCCTTAATTTTTGGTAAAACTAAATGTCTTGACTGATGTCATGACATTCTGAGTAGAAGATAAATTCTGCAGAAGAAGAATTATACAGGTACAACTCAGATTGGTTGTGAACTGTTATGCTAGAAATCTACAAGAAGAATGAATGATGTCATGACCAATGTTGTGACATTCTGTGCAACATTTACTATTATGCAGATTTACTTTTCCTGAGAGTTTTCAGGATTCTGCTGAGCTGTTTTATTATGGATTATATTGTTAGATCATATGCTCACGTGGCTTTGAGGTTAACATTGTTTTAACCCTAATTGGTATCTTGTAAAGACCAAGTCTTTAGGTTAACTTTGGTTAACCCTAGCTATAATTATGGAAGCCCAAGTTGAAGACTTTACTGCTTCTATATTATCAAAGAAACCCTTATGTTACTGCTGCGCCTTTTACTGTGTACAAGATTAAGCAGACTGTTACTTTGTGTGTTCTAGTTATTCTTGTGAGCCAAGCAATTATCATTTGATAAGTGACTTGGAGTAGGATTTTGTTGTAAGGGTTGTTTATCACTCAAAGCTTTGAAGCACGAGTGTTGTGTCTCTTGATTAAAGCTTTGAAGCAAAATCAAGTATGTTTATTGAAGAGTGTCTTCACAATGAGTAGGAACTCAGGTCTAAGTAGTACTTAGATTGAAGTTGCATTGGGTAGGTCTTAAGTGAAGGAGATAAACTGGTTGGTTTATTCCTGAATTAATACTACTAATAGTGGATTTCCTCCCTGGCTTGGTAGCCCCCAGATGTAGATGTAGTTACACACTGAACTGGGTAAACAATTGATTATGTTCTTTACTGCTGTTTAAATTACTGTGTGAATTGTTAACAGTTTGTCGGATACGGTGTCATAACATTCTCTGTGACATCACGTATCTGTTGCCAGGAATTTCAGTTATGTTCCACAAACCCAACTAGTTATTTAACATAAACTTCTTCGTCTAAGGGTCCATTCAGTAATGCACACTTCACATCCATCTAACATATGTGCCAACTGTTTATTTCTGCTAAACCAACAACCAACCTGATTGTTTTAATCCTTGCCATGGGTGAAAAAACCTCATCGAAGTCAATTCTTTCTTTTTGGAGAAATCCTTTCGCCACTATCCTTGCTTTGTGTCGAGTTACTTCCCCTTTTAGGATTCATCTTCACTTAGTATACCCACTTGACATCAATTTCCTTCTTTCCTTGAGGTAATTCGACAATTGACCAAGTGTTGTTGTCTTCAATGAATTTCACTTCTTTGTTCATTTCTTTCACCCACTTCGAATCATTCAATGCTTCATCTGCATTGAAAGGTCTAACATTTGCATAGAAAGTATAATGTACCAGATCACCTTCGTTATCAACCACATCATCTGATGTAACCACACAATCTTGCAATCTTGCAGGCATGTGTCTTGTTCTCTAATGTCTCCTTGTACTTGTACTTGGTTGATCTATAATTGTTGGTTCCTCTTGTCGAACTTCTCTTTCAACTTGAGTTTCTGGTTCTTCAAGTAAGATCCTCACTGAATATTTCTTGACGTTTTGAGTCCAATCCCATTCTTTCAGCTCATCTATGATCACGCCCCTACTGATCACAATTTGCTTGTTTACTGGTTCGCACAACTTGTAGCCTCATATCGAATGATATTCAACTAGTATCATTTGACTCGACTTGTCATCAAGTATTCTTCTCAATTGATCTGGAACATGTCTATGTGCAATAGATCCAAATGTCTTCAGATGACCCAAACAAGGTTTTACACCAGACCAACATTCTTCTAGAGTAATTCCTTCAAGCTTCTTTGTTGGGAATTTGTTCAAAATATAAGTTGCAATAGACACAACTTTACCCCAAAACTCTTCAGGTAAATTCTTGCCTTTCAACATACTTTAAACCATATTCATGATGGTTCAATTCTTCCTTTCTGCAATACCATTCTGTTGTGGAGTGTAGGATGGCACCACCTCATGCACAATTCCTTATTTTTCACATAACATGTCGAAGTCTTTCGACACATACTCTCCACCACCATCAGTTCTCAAAACTTTGAACTTTCGACCACTTTTCCTTTCAACCATAGATTTAAACTTGGTAAATACCTCGATCACTTCACTTTTCTTCTTGATCAGGTAGGTCCACGGTTTTCTATAAAAATCATCTATGAATGTGACAAAGTATTTGTCACCTCCAAACGAATCCACCTGGATTGGTCCACATACATCAGAGTATATGATTTCAAGAACATCCTTCGACTTGTTTCCTGCATCCTTGCTGCAGTTATTCTTGTTTTTCTTCTCTTGCACACATTTTTCACACACTTCGTTTGGAAAGTCAATTTCTAGAAATCTTAAAATGATATTCTTCATCTTTAAATCTCTGATGTCTCTGAAGTTGAGATGACCTAGTCGATAGTGCCATATCCATTCATCTCTACTAGCTGCAGTCGAAAGACACTTGTGCTTGACCAGTGGTTTTCACACAGATATTTAGCAGTTATTTTAGTTATTGTTTCTTTTACTTATCGAGTTTTTATTTCATTTTATCACATTTTATGCTTTGGTTTTGTGTTTGCGTTTTCAGGTTCGCATGAATAAAACCTGACAAATCGGGATGGAAAAAGGCATAGTGCAGAGAGGGACGAAGAGTCCAAGATCCAAAGAAAGAAAATTAGAAGGAATTGGAAGCAACACAGCCCGTGTCTCATAGCACGACCCGTGTCAGGAGGTGGATTTTTACCCATAATAAAACCATAGGGCTGACACGGGCGCCCGTATGGCTTGGCACAGCCCGTTTCAGGAGGCCTGGAGCATAAAGAAAATCTGGAAAATTAGAGACCAATACGGCTAGTGTTGCCTAGCACGGCCCGTGTTGGTAGCGCAAAAAAGGTTTTATATTTTAGGGTTTTTAAGTGAATCTGGACTTTGGAGGACACTTTGGACATTCTGCTTGGCTGAGATTTGTAATGAGACTATTTAATTTAGTTTTTAGAATTGAGAAAGGACTTTTGCAAAATTGGAGATTACACGATATATGAGAGTGGAGCATTCAAGAAGAATTGGAGATGAAGACTCTTTCATGAGCGGAAGCAATTGAAGAATCTACCAATCCAAGTTTCTTTGTAATGTCTATCTTATTAATTATTGTTGTTTTCTTTGTGAATATTATGAGAGACTAAACCCCCAATGCTAGGGGGTGTCCCTAATTTGTTATGTTAACAATACTGATCTCTTTGTTTTAATCAACATTTTAGTTTGTGATGCATCAATTTGCTTATTTAGATTAATTCGTAGTTTGACCCTATGAGACCATATGATTTCACTATTTTAACACATTAGAGCCGGACGATCGTTTTAAGGTTTTCTAAATAATGGACTTCACCTAGGACTAAGGTAATCCTATGATAACTAGAATAGTTCTTGATAATTGCATGCTTAACCTCTCTACTAATTTAAATGGAAATTGAAATTAGGAAAGAAGGTTAAATGTTTTTTCACTAAGGAATTAGGAAAATATAATATTGAGAATCGGTAATTGAGGCAGATGACCTTGTTGAATAGATCAAAGAGTGAAGGTTATTACATAACAAATTATACACTCACCCTATCATACTTTAATCAAACAAAAAGTCAATTTTTATCTTGTGCCAATCTACTTTCTACAAGGATTTATTCCCAACAAACTCAAAACTATTGTTTTTGTTTAATTGGATAAATCATCTAACTCAGTATTTTCTACGCAATCCTCGAGATCGATACTTGGGGTAAATCCCATTATTACTACATCGGTAAAAATAATACACTTGCTATTTTTCCGATCAAGTTTTTGGCGTCGTTGTCGGGGATTGCCAAACTATAGAGTTCGTTATTATTCAATTGAAATTTTATTGCTCTGCCATTAAAAATTTATTTTTCTGTTAATTTTCATTATTAATATATTTTCACTAAATTTGTCTAACCTTTGATGTGAGTTAAGGCCTCAGCTTAACTTCTTTTTGACGCAGAGATCAAACAAACTTTTCACGCAAGGAGAAGACAAGCTAGGAGAAACAGACTGGCTTCCGAGGGAGATACTACCTTAATCATTCAGAGCATCAAGGGTCAGATTCAAAACATCACTCAGAGCACCAAGAGACAGGGTCAGATTCAAACACTGAAACCATAGGCGAAAATCCACCTGAGAGACTACTTGGTGACTATGGTGGACTGAATGCACTGGTTGGTAGACTCACTATTGTCAACCACCCGGTGAATGTACCAAATTTTTAGCTGCATCCCAGCACCATCACTCAACTTGAGAGAAGATCATTTTCAGAAAGGTTGAATGAAGACGCTAACAAGCATTTATAGAGATTTATGACCATGAGCACCACCTTGAATATTGATGGTCATACTAAGGAACAAAAGAAACTGAGAATGTTCCCTTTCACTTCAGCGGATGACGCTGAAGAATGGTTCTTTTCCCTTCCGGCTAATAGTATAACAACTTGGCAAGAGATGGAGACTACATTCTTAAAGGAGTATTTTCATGCAGCTGTGTTCATGCGAAAGAGGTATGAGATCTTGAATTTCAAGCAAAAAATGGGTGAGTCACTAGGGGATGCCTTTAAAAGATTCCAAGGACTCCTAGTGGATTATCCTACTCATAATCTGGATCAAACTGAGCAGATGTAGATGTTTGTGGATGGGCTAAGAATCAAGACAAAGCAGTTGATTGACACAACAGTCGGTGGCTCAACAAATTTTGCAACAGCCACTGGTGTGCAGAAGATAATTGAAGCAATTGCTACAAATGAGCATTTGGATTTATATGACATAAATGCCAACAAGCTAGAGGGAATCATTGATTTGAAGTTGGAACCTAACAAACAATTGAAAATTGAAGAAACTATTGCTGCAGAGGTGGAGAAAAAGCTCAAAGCTATGAACATGGGTACTCAACATGTAGCTTAGGTTAAAAATGTTGGGTGTGATATTTGTAGTGGACCACACATTACTGTGCAATGTCTTGCAACTCCAAAACAAATTGAGGAGATAAAATTCTTGAAGCAGAATAACCTTATTCTAACACCTATAATCCTGGGTGGAAGAATCATCAAAATTTTGCATGGAAAGATCAGCAACAACTGAAGGCTTAGAAAACACTTAGAAGGGGGGTTGAATAAGTTTTTCCCTTTTAAATTTTTCTTTTACTTAACAATAAACTAAACACACAAGGGTTTTTATCCTGGTTCATTTGAAACTCAAACTACTCCAGTCCACCCGTCAAGGTGATTTCGCCTCTCTCAACAAGGACTTATTCCACTATAATCAAAAGATTACAACTGCATAACCAACTGTTGTGACTAACAACAATTCATAAGCCAACTGCAAGTGACTGACACCTCTAAGACTCAACTAGTCCTAGATCTCTTGAGAAATCTGACCCAACTGGTGTCTAAAGGAACAATTACTCAAGAACTTCTAGATAAAGTGTATATAATTGCTTCTAAAAAGCTTTATTACAAAAGTGATTTTTACACAAGGTATTTTAGCTCAAGAACTTATAAATAAACTTAACAGAATAATGATTTTGATTTTGCCAGCATAAGTTCTCTCCGAATGAGTTGTTAATTTCTTTGAATGTTGCACTATATATAGAGCTTATAGAATTTTTTCTGTTGCAACATTTGCGTGTCTTGGTTACTGGAAAGTGTAATTAAGCATGTTGAATTTCATGTGCTTTGTTTTCTCCAAGTGCCTAGAAAGTTAAACTACTCAAGTACTTCAGCCGTCTTAGCTTAGTAGGGTAACGTTACTGTAGCAGACTTTGTCTTAGAAGATGACGTACTGATACTTCATGATCTTCTATAAGCCTTGTTCAAAACATCTTCTAATCATAACATTCTTTGGTGCTTCTATCAGAGGTTGCGCTTAGCAAGCATCCGTCAGAAGTTTCTTTCAGCGTGCGTGACCAGAAGTTCCATTCTTAATTAGAACTTCTAATACTTGTTTTCTCAGCATAATTTTGATATTTCTATATTCTTGAATTCTTGAGTCAGAACTCTTATTTGAAATGAAAATAGTATACATCAGAGTATCATATCTATTATACAAAATTTATTTCACTTGTTATCATGAAAACTCTACGATATGATTAGAACCAAACTATGTTCTAACAATCTCCCCCTTTTTGACGATGACAAAAATATTAGATTTTTATAAAAAAAAAAATTGTATATATGAAAAACATATCTCCCTCTGAGATAGACAATCTCCCCCTAACATTAATAATTAAGGGAAACTAAGTCTAGTAGAAATTCCCTGAGATGTTCTTTTAGAACTTTCAAAGATCTTTTTCTTCAGAGTTTCCTTTTCATTTCAGAGCTTGAATCATCAGAGTTTGAAGCTTTAGACTTGAGTTTGTCTTTGCAACATCTTCTTTCAGAGCTTGTGTAAATTTGTATACTTCAGAAGCAAAACTGTACACTTGTATATTTATTGTTAGAAATGTTTGACATTTTTGTTCTAGTAACATGTTATAATTAATCAAATCAAAATCTCAAATTCCTCCCCCTTTTTGTCATAATAAAAAATGCATAAGTTAAAAAACATTGTAAAGCAAACCAAAATACTTATAACATTAATTAAAAGTACGGTTACAGAGGTTTGACAAAATAAAAAAACACTTAAAAATGATGCATAGAAGATTGTGTGAAAATAGAAGGTCTAGGTGGGACGAGAAACTAGTGAGAGCAGAAGGTTCTTGATTTCAGTTGAGGATTCCTCTTGTTTCTACATCCAAGTCTTAATTTCCTTATTTGTCTCATCTTGTTTATCTAGACGTTCTCTTACTGCTTCATTTTCCTTCTTCAACTCCTTCAGAGTTTCTAGAACAACATAAGTTGAATCAACATCCTCAATAGAAACAACCCTAGAAGTAGAGCCAGCAGATCTTGGACAGAAGGTGCTAGATAAAAATGTATTTTGAAAGGGTATTTATAGTAAAAAAACATGCAAATGAAACGTTTAAAAATCAATTAAAAAATTAAAAATTGAGTTAATCATCATGCGCATTTAAGTAGCGTCTGACAATTAGAGGGATTTCTTGAGATTTGATTAGATATCAACAGTTACCTAGGAGAATTATGTCAATAGCTAGCACGCGTGTGAGTAACCTAATAGAAGTTATGAACACGTGTTCAACTTCGAGGTGAATAGCGTGGCAGTTGTTTGATATGTTGAACTTTTGAACCATACTTGTAATGAAACATTAGAAAATATTTCAGAACTTCTATGTATGGCTTCTAATTGAACTTCTCTTCTAACTTCTAAAGAGATGTTAATTAGAATGTTCAAAAACAGAACTTTTGGCTATATTGAAAGTAAACAAAAATTTCATTCTGTGCATACTTCCATACTTATATTTTTCAAAATGTATTTAAATCTATCTTCAGAAAGAGGTTTAGTGAAAATATCAGCCCATTGATGGTATGTATCTACAAAGTTTAAACTCAAAATTCCTTTCTGAATATAGTCCCTTATGAAATGATGTTTTATTTCAATATATTTTGCCTTAGAGTGTAAAATTGGATTTTTAGAAAGGAAAATTGCAGAAGCATTATCACAGAAGATAGGGATGTTACACTCACACAGATGATAGTCTTCTAGTTGACTCTTTATCCAGAGCATGTGAGTGCTACATCCAGCAGCAGCTATATATTCTGCTTCAGTGGTTGAAAGTGATATGGTGGCTTGCTTGTTTCTGTACCATGAGAACATATTTTCACCAAGGAATTGACAACTTCCAGAGGTGATTTTTTGTTCTACTCTATCTCCAACAAAGTCAGCATCATAATAACCTACTAATTGAAAGACTTTGGATTTTCTATAACACAGTCCAACATTAGTGGTACCTTTCAGATACCTTAGAATTCTCTTAACAATAGTTAAGTGAGATTCTTTGGAATCTGATTGGAATATTGCACATAAACACACACTAAATAGAATATCTGGCCTAGATGCAGTTAGATAAAGAAGAGATCCAATCATACCTCTGTAGAGTTTCTGATCTACCTTCTTACTTACCTCATCTTTTCCCAAGTTGCATGTAGGATGCTTAGGGTCTTTGCTTCCTTACTTTCTGATAGTTGGATTTCTTCAGAAGTTCTTTGACATACTAAGTTTGATGTATGTAAGTACCTTCTGAACATTGATTGATTTGAATTCCCAGAAATAATTTCAATTCTCCCATCATGCTCATGTCAAACTCTGCCTGCATAGACTCAGCAAATTCTCTTCCAAGAGAGACATTAGAAGTTCCAAAAATAATATCATCTACATAAATTTGACATATAAAAAAATCATTTTAAATGTCTTTCTGAATAGAGTTGTGTCCCCTTTTCCTCTGGTAAAATTCTTTTCTAAAAGGAAATTGCTTAAATGTTCATACCAAGCTCTGGGAGCTTGTTTTAACCCATATAAAGATTTTTTGAGTTTAAAGACATGTTCTGGAAATTTTGAATCCTCAAAACCAGGAGGTTGACAGACATAAACTTCTTCTTCTATATTTCCATTTAAAAATGCACTTTTGACAATCCATTTGATATAAAGTAATATTATTTTGAATAGCAAAAGAGATTAATAATCTGATAGATTCTAACCTGGAGATTGGAGCAAAGGTTTCATTATAATCAATACCTTTTTGTTGACTATACCCTTGTGCTACCAATCGTGCCTTGTTTCTGACAACTTCTCCTTGCTCATTTAACTTATTTTTGAATACCCACTTTGTTCCAATAATGTTAAATCCTTTAGGATTTGGAACAAGATCACACACATCATTTCTTGTAAATAAATTTAGTTCTTCTTGCATGGAAATAATCCAGCCATTATATTTAAGAGCTTTATCAATAGAGGTTGGTTCAATCAGAGAAACCAGACCAAACATTGATTCCTCATTGTTCCTTAAAGCAGACCTAGTTCTGATAGGACCATCTTTCTTTCCAATGATGATATCTTCTGGATGTGCTTATGTGATTCTTGAAAATCTTCTTTGTGAGGGTTCTTTAGAAATTCTTAAGTTGTCTAGAACATCTTCAACAACAGCATCTTCTAAGTTGTTCTTTTCTTCAGAGTTTGTCACCATAACTTATGTACCTGCAACATTTTCAATCTGTTTGGATTTTGTTGGCCAAGCTTATCATTAAATCTTACTTTGATTAATTCTTCAACAATCAGAGTTTATGTATTGTACACTCTATAGCCTTTTGAGCGTTCAGAGTATCCAAGCAGAATACACTTCTATGCTTTAGAATCAAACTTGTTGAGATGTTCTTTAGTGTTTAAAATATAGCAAGTGCATCCAAATGGATGAAAATAAGAAATGTTGGGATTTCTATCCTTCCACAATTCATAGGTAATCTTTTCAAGAATAGGTCTTATAGAATCTCTATTCTGAATATAACATGTTGTGTTCACAGCTTCTACCCGGAAGTGTTTAGCCATATTGGTTTCATTGATCATAATTCTGGCCATTTCTTGTAAAGTTCTATTCTTTCGTTCTACAACTCCATTTTGTTGGGGAGTTCTAGGACAAGAGAAATCATGAGAAATTCCATTTTCTTTAAAATATTTTTCAAAAAATTGATTTTCAAATTCACCACCATGATTACTTCTAACCTTTATGATTCTAAACTATTTTTCATTCTCAACTTGGTTACAGAAGTCAAAGAACACAGAATATGACTCATCCTTGTGTTTTAAGAACTTTACCCATGTCCATCTGCTGTAGTCATCTACAATGACCAATCCATACTTCTTGCCTCTAATGGATGCAGTTTTCACCGATCCAAATAGATCAATATGTAGAAGTTCTAATGGCCTAGAGGAAGACACAACATTTTTAGATTTAAAAGAAGGTTTTGAAAATTTTCCCTTCTGACAGACTTCACACAGAACTTCTGAGTTGAACTTCATATTAGGAAGTCCTATGACCAGATTGAGTTTGTTAATTTGAGAAATTTTTCTCATGTTAACATGTCCCAATCTTCTGTGTCAGACCCATTGTTCATCATTTACTGATAGAAGACATTTTATATTTTGTGATTTTAAATCAGAAAGGTTAGTTTTGTATATGTTGTTCTTTCTCTTGCCAGAAAAGAGGATTGACCCATCCTTTTTACTTACAGCTCTACATGACTTTTGATTAAATATAATTTCATAACCATTGTCACTTAATTAACTTATGGACAATATATTATGCGCCAATCCTTCTAATAATAGAACATTAGAGATAGAGGGAAGGTTACCGTTTCCAATGGTTCCAGAACCAATGATTCTTCCCTTCTGGTTACCTCCAAATTTTACTTCACGTCCAGGTTTAAGTTCCAGGCTTTGGAACATAGACCTTCTTCCCTTCATATGTCGTGAGCAGCCAGAGTCCAGGTACCATGCTTGGTGTTTCAATTTCACTGTTAAGGACATCTGCAACATAAATTATTTTTTCCTTAGGTACTAATATCTTTCCGGGTCCTTTCTGGTTAGAGTTTCTGAGGTTTTGTTTGAACCTTGGTTTAACATGAAATCTTTCAGAATGAGATGTATATTTTATATCATGTGTGTGACCATAACTAAACTATTTGTATAGTGGTTTGTATGTGATAGTCATTTTATCAACAGATTTGGGTTGATACATTTCTTTCTGTCTGGGAGTTTCATATCCAATACCCTTTCTATTGTTCCTACTAACTCCATAGATCATTGAATCCATTTTGCTTCTATTTATGCTTTTAGTAATGAATTTTTGAAAGCTATAGTCATATTCTTTAAGAATATCTTTTAAACTTGAAGCAGTATCTAAACTAGAGATTTTTTAAACTTTTTGAAAATCCTCTTTGAGTTTTATGTTATTTTCTTTCACGTGCTTTATTTTCTCCAAGTTCCTAGAAATTTGAACCACTCAAGTACTTCAACCGTCTTAGCTTAGTAGGGTAACGTTACTATAGCAGACATTGTCTTATAAGATGATTACTAATACTTCATGATCTTCTGTAAGCCTTGTTCAAAACATCTTCTAATCATAACATTCTTTGGTGCTTCTATCAAAGGTTGCGCTTAGCAACCTTCCTTCAGAAGTTGTTTTCAACGTGTGTGAACAGAAGTTCCATTCTTCATTAGAACTTCTAATACTTGTTTGCTCAGCATAATTTTTATATTTCTATATTCTTGAATGCTTGAGTCAGAACTCTTATCTGAAATGAAAACAGTATACATCAAAGTATCATATCTATTATACAAAATTTATTTCACTTGTTATCATAAAAACTCTAAGATATGATTAGAACCAAACTATGTTCTAAAAATAACAAGCTCCTCAGAAGGCAGAATGGGAGGTGGG
The DNA here is from genome assembly GCA_021764765.1 of Vicia sativa. Classification (NCBI taxonomy): domain Eukaryota; kingdom Viridiplantae; phylum Streptophyta; class Magnoliopsida; order Fabales; family Fabaceae; genus Vicia; species Vicia sativa. Next base: position 57,811,344 of record CM038793.1, on the reverse strand, counting down.
CATTGAAAATATGGTTTCCCACACTTCCCAATTCCAAGAAGAAACACGAAGCAATCATAGGAACACCACAGCTACAATAAAAATCTGGAGGTACAAATGAGGCAGATTGCACAACAAGATGCAAGCACAAGGCAATTAGAAGAACCATGAGAATGTGAATGCTGTCACAACAAGGAGTGAAAAGGTTGCTAAAGGAAGAGAATAGGTGAAAGTTGATGATAATATTATAGAAGTGGATTTATAAGTGAGAGAGAACAAGAAAAGGCAGGAAGAAGTGGTGATACTTGTGAAGCCAGCTGAATAAAAAATTAAACCTAAGACCAGACTTTCATATCCCTCTAGAGTGGAAAAGAAGGACACAAAAGAGAAAGAGTTTGATAAATTTGTCAAATTGTTCAAAACGTCGGAGATCAACATACCTTTCTTTGAAGCACTCGAGAAAATGCCTCTATATTAAAAATTCATGAAGGAGGTTCTGACCAAAAAGAGGCCAACAAATGATGAACAAGTACCCATTGATAAGAAGTTGTATGCAGTTACGTCTGAGAGAAGAATACCTGTCAAGAAGAAGGATCCTGGATCAGTGGCAATCTCGTGCACAATAAAAGATAGGAAATTCAAAAGAGTTCTAATTGATTCTAGCTCTAGTGTGAGTTTAATTCCATTATCAATCTTCAAGAAGCTCGGTATTGAGAAGATAAGCGGCGGAGGAACAAAATTGAAATTTGCTAATCACACCATCAAGAAATCATAAGGCATAGCTGAAGATGTGTTGGTGGAAATTGAAAATTTTGCCTTTCCAGTTGACTTCCAAATCAGGGATAACCCTAAAGATGAAGAGACTCCTACCATTCTTGGTCGACCATTCTTGGTCGACCATTATTACTGACTAGTCGGTGCAATTTTGACATCGAGACATGTAATCTGACATTAAATTTTTTTGATGAAGGATAACCTTGTAGGTGTTAGAAATCAAGAAGAACGGTGCAAGTGGAAAGAATAAATCTTCCGTTGGTATGATCAAAGTAGAAGGAGAGAACACAAAGGCAAAGTCTCCCCCAGAAGAATTCTTAGGCATAATCTCTCAAGTTGCATCCATAACAACTCTCAAGTTCACTCAAGCTGTCAAGAAGAGAAAGAAGAAGGTATGCAAAGGTGAGAAAATGGAAGTTGGAAATAACAGGAATCACGCAATGGCTAGTGCTTTTGATCTAGATGAGTTTTAGGACGCGGAAAGTACAAGCAACAAGGTGCGGAGGAGAAAGTACCCCCAAAAGGGGATAACCTATCGAGCCATGCGACGTTAAATGAAGCGCTTCGTGGAAGGTAACCCATGCTTTTAATAACTTAGTTTCTATTTTGTGTTGTTTAGTTTGCAGATAATAAAAAGGGAGTCTTACTTGCGAAAGCTAGGAGGCAGCAACTGGTGCTGCAGTACCCTATGTGAGTCACCTCTCTTAAGCTTGGTCCGAAACATTGAGGCCAATGTCTAGTTCAAGTTTGGGGGAGGTTTTACTGCTTTGTTTTTGTTTATTTACCTATAACGTTGATGTCAATTGTTGTGTAAGTCCACGTGTAGAAATTCTCCCGAATTTTGACCGAAATGTTTGTTTTGTGTTGCGCAAGAGCTTGTATTTCAATGAGATCGGGAATAATATGTTGACATAAAGGGAAGATTGCTTGAGGGTAGGAATTTAGGAATAATGTGACAGTGATACGAGTCTATCATGTAGATTTGTACGATAGAGCTTAAAGTCTGTGAAGTACTCCTTGAGTAGTTTATATATATAGTATAGCATAACTCAGATTAACATGCATGTATGATTGGTTAAGAAGCAAATAAAAATGACACCAAATGATGAAAAGGCGGTAAAAGGTAACCAGTACGCTAAGTTGGGTAGCCCTCACCGGGTTATTCAGCCGAAAAGGGGTTGATCCCCAAACTTCGTCCAGATAAAGGACAATATATAACCGCAAGGTTTGAAAATTTCATCGATAATAAGAGGTAGTAAATGTTACTCGTTTGGTGCTCGAACATGTGAAGTTCCTGGCTAGTCATGTGCATGTGATGATTATCATAATTCTCAGTGCCTTAATTTTATTGTGCGAATGAAAAAGGAGGAAAGTCGGAAAGAGAAAAACTTAAGTATGAAGCATAGTTGGAGAGGTATCTTCGTTTCATATGAATGCCGGGTGCACTACTTTATGAGCAATATGAACTGAAGTCTTGCATATGAGTACCGAGATGCTTTGATTTTCATGATTTCTTGTAACCGTCGCTTGAGGTCAAGCAACAATTTAAGTTTGGGGGAGTTTGACCAGTGGTTTTCACACAGATATTTAGCAGTTATTTTAGTTATTGTTTCTTTTACTTATCGAGTTTTTATTTCATTTTATCGCATTTTATGCTTTGGTTTTGTGTTTTAGTTTTTAGGTTTGCATGAATAAAACATGACAAATCGGGACGGAAAAAGGCATAGTGTGGAGAGGAACGAAGAGTCCAAGATCCAGAGAAAGAAAAGTAGAAGGAATTGGAAGCAACACGGCACGTGTTTCACAACACGGCCCGTGTCAGGAGGTGGATTTTCACCCATAGTAAAACCAGAGGGCTGACATGGGCACCCGTGTGGCTTGGCACAGCCCGTGTCAGGAGGCTTGGAGCATAAAGAAAATCCTAAAAATTAGAGACCAACATGGCCAGTGTTGCCCAGCACGACCCGTGTTGGTAGCGCGAAAAAGGTTTTATATTTTAGGGTTTTTAAGTGAATCTGGACTTTGGAGGACACTTTGGACATTTTGTTTGGTTGAGATTTGTATTGAGGCTATTTAATTTAGTTTTTAGAATTGAGAAAGGACTTTTGCACAATTGGAGATTACACGATAGATGATAGTGGAGAATTCGAGAAGAATTGAAGATGAAGACTCTTTCATGAGCGGAAGCAATTGAAGAATCTACCAACCCAAGTTTCTTTGTAATGTCTATCTTGTTAATTATTTTTATTTTCTTTGTGAATATTATGAGAGGATAAACCCCAATGTTAGGGGGTGTCCCTAATTTGTTATGTTAAGAATACTGATCTCTTTCTTTTAATCAACATTTTAGTTCGTGATGCATCAAATTGATTATTTAGATTAATTCGTAGTTTGACCCAATGGGACCATAGGATTTCACTATTTTAACACATTAGAGTTGGACGGTTGTGTTAAGGTTTTCTAAATAATGATATTATTAAGGATTTCACCTAGAACTAGGGTAATCCTATGATAACCAGAATAGTTCTTGATAATTACATGCTTAACCTCTCTACTAATTTAAATGGAAACTGAAATTAGGAAAGAAGGTTAAAGGTTTTTTCACTAAGGAATTAGGAAAATATAATATTGAGAATCGGTAATTGAGGATGATGAACTTGTTGAATAGATCAAAAAGTGAAGGTTATTACATGACAAATTATACACTCACCCTAGCATACTTTAATCAAACAAAAAGTCAATTTTTATCTTGTGCCAATTTACTTTCTGCAGGCATTTATTCCCACCAAACTCAACACTATTGTTTTTGTTCAATTGGATAAATCATCTAACTCATTATTTCCTACGCAATCCTCGAGATCGATACTTGGGGTAAATCCCATTATTACTACATCGGTAAAAATAGTACACTTGCTATATTTCCGATCAGTGCTCCATCACATTAAGTTTGACCTTGAAGGTTTTATTCTGGGACATATGAGCCTTCAAGATTAATCTTCTATTCGCGTCGACGACTGTCTTCATCTTGTTCCCGACCGTCACTTTGTAATTCTTTTCGACCAACTGACCTTTTTCCATCTTTCCTCATGATCACACATCTCTAATACCTTCAGCTGCTAGAGTATTGTCATTTGTAAATTTCACCATGTTCTTCATTGAGGGATTTATATTAACAAACCAATATTTCCTTCCAGATATATGTGATGAGCATCCTGAATCCAAGTACCATTGATCCTTGAATTTTTCTTCATCTCTTGTTGTGACCACCAGCAACATCTCTAGCGAAGTTTGCATCATTTTCCTAATTCTTTCGCTTCTCAAGACAATCACTCGAATAGTGACCATACTTCTGAAAATTGTAACATTAAATGTGACTCTTGTCAGGATTTCGACCACCACATCTTCCTCTATTTGCAACACCACCTCTTTGGTTGCCTTGATATGGTCTTCTCTGATTCGACATGTTTTTTTCGTTCTGGTTTCCTCTACCATTCGAATTGTTATAGCCACCTCTACCTCTGTCGAACCACTTTCCTTTGCCTTTCTTGTCTTTTTCTGATTGAGCCTGTAGATCTACACCACTCTTCGACTTTCTTGTAGCTCTTTCATTTATCCTTTGTTCATGAGATTCAAGCTCCCTTGAATTTCTTCCTTTGTAAACTTCGAAAAATATTTCCCTTCTTCTATATCCACCACCACGTGGTCGAACTTAAGAGCAAAATATCTCAAAATCCTAGAAACAACAACTCTTCTTGTTAGTGCTTCTCCACATATCTTGATTTGATTCACTAGTTTTGTAACCCTAGTTAAGAAATCAGATATGCTTTCACTATCTTCCATATGAAGCAATTCATACGTTCTCCTGTGAGTTTGTAACCTCAGCTCTTTCACCTTTTCAGCGCTTCCAAAAGATTTCTCAAGGATCTCCCAAGCTTCTTTTGCAGATTTCGAATCACTAACCTTTTCGAAGTTGTATGGACTCAAACATTGATGAATTATAAAGAGAGCTTTATAACTCTTCTTCTTCGATTCTATGTGTTATTTATTTTCTTCTTCGGAAGTATCTTCTTCAAGCTCTTATACTCCATCCTTTACAAGATCCCAAAGACCTTGACAGCGGAATAAAACTTTCATCTGCTTGCACCAATTCTCATAGTTATCTACTTTTTGAATTGGTAGACTTGCTGGATAATTCGTATTTCCATAACTCACTGTCATCGTAAATTCTTCTTCCACGATAGTTCTTGATTGTTTTTCCCTTGAATCGATTAACTAGAGCTCTTGATACCAAATGTTGAAAATCTACCAAAATCTATGATGAATTTCTATCAATATTGATGAACAAGATTGATATCACCACACAATAACGATGAACAATTAAAGAAAAGAAGAATAAGAAAGAATTATTTTTTGCAGAGTTTCTCTCTACCCACAAACTGTAGAAAACTTTATTATTCACTTTGCAACTGCAAAATACTGTGAATGAATTGAATTACAAAAATAGGGGTTACTCCCTCTATTTATAGATTTAGGTTAGCTTGTTCCCTAAGCTAAATCAAATATATTCTATTTTAGATTTAAATCAAATCTATCTAAATCTAAAATCAAATCTGTGTAACAAACTGTTTCCACACCCCTAAATCAAATATTTTCCAACACAAGGAATTACTTTCAACATGGTATTAAAGCCTGTTAGGGGACAATTTCGAGGAGGGGGCATTTACTTTCGAGAAGGCCTTAAGATGTGTCGCACCCCAAAATTTACCCTTCTAAGCTAAGTGTTTTATCTTCAGGCAGTGATTTTTTTTGGGTTTGTAGTTGTGAGGAGTGATCGTGAGGCATCCCTTCTTCAAGGAATACACTCCTTTGAATTTCATCAGTGAACAAGATCAAGACTTTATTCCCTTGTATTTCTCATAAGATCATTGCATCACTTGAAGTTGACCGGAGATAAGGTTTTGTTCGTTCATTACAAGTTTCTATCTAATCAATACATCATTATTCCTTGTTAGAAGTTTCATCACCATCTAAGTGGTTTTGCTAATATAAGACTCTTCTTGTGTTAGTATTATCAGAAGAAAAGATGTGGAAATTAATCATCAGTTCTAGAAACCTTGTTTTGTTTGAGATGAATTTTGGCATGAAGAATGAGATTGTGATTAAGACATCCTGTTTCTATCATTAAGGTGAATCTTGATTATTTTGAATTTAAAATTCACTTTAATTAATTTAAGGGTTCATTGCAGTTATGAGCGTTATTTTTGTTCATTGAAGTTAATTTGAATTTGATTCAGAATTATGGTTCAATTGGTATTCATTCAAGTACTAATCCAAGAACCATTCAAGTTTATCTCAAAATCATTCAACATGGCAAGTTTCACATAAAATGTAGATAATTTCTTTCAAATGTTTCCTTCAAGATTCAAAGTTTTTTTACAAGCACTATGGCAAAGGATGTTAACTTGATACTATACAAGGTTTACAAGTTTTGGAGCCAAGCTTAATTTCAAAGTTTGCATTACATCCTGAGTTACAAAAAATTACAAGCTTGAACTACAAAGATTCCTAATGGATACAAGTTGTTCTAAACTACAAGAAGTCCGCTTAATCTTCAAGCTCTCTCCATGTTCAACCTTGCCATTGTTGCGATTCATGAAACAAAACAAAAAAGAAGGGTTAGAAACCAAAGCAAAACATAAACTCATGAACATAAATAAGAAAATTATCAAGAGAACTATTCTTTCTCAACCTCATCATTAGGGTTCGTGTTTGGAATCAGGTTTAAGGGTTTTCTTAAATCATGTTCAATGCCAAAGCCTCATAATCTGAATTTCAAGATTAATCATGGGCTGGTTTTCCCAATTGCAAATCGTAAAGTAAAAGACTTTCGTTCACAAAAAGGAGGATGCACAAATACAAACTTAGAATTAGCATCATGGTTCAAGTACAAGATCAGAATATGACAGTTCCAGCCCAGACAAACGTTTTGAAGAGCAAAGCAACAAGTCAAGTCGATTTCCACCGATTTCAAACATATCGAATGACAAAAGCCCAACTAAAAAAGCATTGGAAGGGCCTGTTTAGTCAAGAAAATCAGAGAGTCCAGCAAGTAATTCGTAAGGCCACATTTTTTCCAGAAAATCACTAAGTCCAAAAGCATCAGAAAACCCTAATTACTCAGTAGTATAAAAGATATGAATGCACAGAAACCAGGCAGCAATACTGTTCACGACAAAAACCCTAAAACGGCCAAAAACAATAAACCCTAAATCTCATCACCTTCATCCTCCAAAATCAGAGCCATCATTCACAAGAAAATCATTCACAGATCAATAAACACCAAGAATCACAAACTCAGAAACCCTATTTTTTTCTTCACACATCATTTTCCCAAAACGAACCCTTCTGAGAGAAAGAAAAGAGGAAAAGAAGTTCGAAAAGGAACAATCTCATCCATATACAACGAAATGGCCGAATCCAACACCTAGGTTCTAAACCCCTTTTTGATTTTCGATAGATTTCATATTTTCTGCAAAATAACCGAAGCCATATTGTTAATCAGAAGAAAGAAACGAGCAAGGATATGCAAGAAGATTAAAGATTAGAGCCAGGTCGTGAAGCTCCGCCACAAGAACCGCCATAGGCGATTTTCGGCCATCGCTGGTCCCATCTTCCCTGGCTAGAGCGAGAACCCAAATCGGTGAAAGGCCACCGATTTCCAACAGAGTTCCGATCGAGAGAGATGAAGAGTTCCGAAACAAAACCGAACAAGAACAACGAATAGAGAAATAGATCGAACATGCAAATAGCGACGTAGAGATAACAAAAATCACAAGCCGTCGTACGAAACCGAGAAAAATGAAGATTTCATGCAAGCGGTTAGAAAAGAAGATGAACAGTGAAGCACCAGAACCGAGTGCGCGATGAGGAGAGAGGACGAGAGAACAACTCTCTCTTTTATTATTCTTAGTTATTTTTTTATATATTTATTTTTCTGATAATTTGCTATTTTAAGTTTATATATAAAACTATGTTAATTCATTGATTAATATGGTAGTGACACTTGTCACTGTCCCAATGGTTATTTCTGGATCTTTGTGTAGATGTTTCACTACAGCTACCATGGTTCTTCACTATATCACCGTCAGATCGTCACAGGATCCTCATCATCATCAAACATGTAGGATGAAGTTCCTCACGATACACCCTCACTAAGCAGCCGCACAGGATCAGTGAACCACCTTCCTTGGACTTGGGCTTGCTGTTTTGGGCCCAGCGAATTTCTATACCCACACCCCCTTGATTGCTTCATGTTTGGCCTATTTCCTATATATTTTTACATTTTTTTTGTGAAATATTTGTTCTATTAAATAAATTTGTAAAGGTTTATTTTTATTTAAATATTTAATTGTGTTGAAAATTAACATTTAATTTAATTAATTATTTCGTTAATTAATTTTATTAAATGGGATGATCCAGTTTAATTAATTATTTAATCAATATGATTGGGTTGTATTGTCTGTTTATTTAGGATTTTATCGCACTTCCCGATTTGATGCATCCCCATTCGTAAACTTGTATCCCCATTCCCATATGGTTTGTAATAGCTTAGAACTTTACCTCTTTGTATGTTCTAATCACTGCTCAATCACGCGTTTGTTATCATATTATAACACATAGCTTCCTCTTGGGCTCTTCATCAAGGAACAGGTAAACATACACAATGCACACTCGCACACATTCATAGTTTGGTCCTGGGCTATTCTACAGCGACAACTATCCGATCGATTATTCCAATCAGTCGTTTAGAATACTAGTGCCACGCTAGTCCCACTCTTCTAGGAGCATACATATGGCCACCTTGTATGGTCTCGCTTGTTTTCCTATCTTCATTACCTCTGTAATCGGATTCTTATATCCTCTTGGCTCATAAGCCAATTTCCTTAAGGGTCTCATAATTGGGAATGAGCATGGTCATCCTCACAAGGTTAATTAAAGCCCTTGTTGCTTTGATTAACCATAACCCGAAAATATTGGTCCATATACCAATCGTCCATGCACAAGGGTCTCATAGTTGAGGATAGGAGCACCTATCCTCACGAGATTAATTAAGTCCACATACTTGATTAATCATAACCCGATTCAATTTCTCTCGGTCCGTCACCAAACCCCCTAAAAAACACTTTCATAATTAAAGTTCTAAACCTCGATCCAACGTCGAGTTTCTTTTCAAAACATTTTCATAAATAAATACTCCACTTCTCTCTCTTCCTAAACGTGTGGTAGTCAGTCCTGTTTCGACCCTCGACTGTACGTTTGGTTTTCTTTAATTGAATCTAATTAACGTGAACCTTGTTTCACCTCACCTTTTCTTAAATAAACCTTTTTGGGTAGAAAAAGATGATTAGGATGTCTCTGTCCACTCATCCGAGCACTTGGGGCGTTAGCTGTTGAACGCTAATGGTCCGATGCTTGTCTCCCACATAAAAATAACTCAACTCACTCAAACTCTTTTATCGCTCATATGCGATCATCAAACTCTTTTCTTACAAAGAGTGTGCAATAGCCATTTCAAACACGAACGAGGACTTAAGTTTTTCAAACAAACTAAACAAGTCCAAGTTCAAGCATTTGAAATGTCTAATGCACGATTTTTCTTCTAAAATCAACACAACCCACCAAAACCTTTTCAAGAAGAACTACGGAGTTTTGACTTTCCCATTGCACGAAGGAATACGTAGGCACAAGGTTTTGAAACTGCGGCAAACTCAAAATAATAATAAACAAACCCCTTTTCTTCTTTCTATTTTTCTTGATTATAACTTAGAAATTAGCGAATATACACACACACACTTAGAACTAAACGGGTCCCATCGAGTACGATGGATGTGAGGGCTGCTAATACCTTCCCCTTGCATAACCGACTCCCGGTTCCATGTCTTTTGGTCACGTAGACCATCTTATCTGCATCTGTGGGGTTTTATCTATATTTTCCCGTTCTTTTTAGAACAAATAAAATTAGGTGGCGACTTCATTGTTTTTAAAACAACCGATGAAAAAACCAGTCATCACAAGATTATATGTTTGTGGGTTCTCTCACTTATAAAGTGTTTATTCTTCCTTTTTCTAACCAATGCGGGACTTCTTCCTCACACTTGATTCTCAACAAACGTGACAGTCGAAATATTCTTCTGATATTTCGAATAACTTAATTTCCAAAGGCTCGTATACGAACCTTTTCGCCAAACGTTTAGCAAAAGTAAAGCTTACATTAGTTTTCTGTCAGTCAGAATCTTCATCAAGATTCTCCTATTCTTTCTTTCGAACTACATTCCTTTCACTAACATTTCATGTAGTCGAAATATTCAATCAACGGGTGGATATGAGGTGGACCTACAACATTAACACTCAAACACTCGAGTCATCGAATGAGTGAAAAGTAATATTAGAGTAGGAATTGATTGAATATCTAAAATAATATAATCTAAACTTTATATTATATGGACGATCAAAATTGTTTGCGTGTGATTTAATATCTAATATAAATTTCCGTTTGATTAGACCTAACATTAAATAATATATTTGTTGTGAATCGGATGCCTTGAAACAAATATATATATAAGCTTGTTGCTCAAGGTAGTGAAAAAGAATGAAGAACACGATGAACACAAGGATTGGTTATTAACTGCTATTCTTTCCTTTATCTTAAAACAAGATTACAAGTATACAAGAATAACAAATAACCCTCTCACCCTAAATTAGGATTTGCAGTATGCAATGATGAGAGACTAGTATGCTATTTATAATAAACCTAACATACTAAACTAATGGGCTTTTATCACAAATACCCATTACAAGCTAACTTAGGGTACAAGCTAACTTAACCAATTGGACATAACAAACAGGCCCAATTCGATGCTAACAATCCTAGCATCCTTCAACACAATAGAGTTCGACCCAATATCTCACAAATCTCCACCTTGGAGCAAACTCTATTATCAACTAACGAATTAGTTTTCTTCATGCAGCTTTATCAACTGCATACAGTGGAAAAACTTGCAACTAGGCAATGTCTTGGTGATCATATCAGCAGCATTATAATCTGTCGAAACCTTCAGCACTTGGACTTCTCCACGCTCGATTACCCCTCTGACGAAATGCAACCTCACATCAATGTGCTTGGTTCGCTCATGATAGGATGAATTCTTCGACAGGTGTATTGCACTTTGACTATCACATTTAACAGTGATAACTTCCCCTTGAATTTTCAGCTCCTTAGCAAAACCTTCAAGCCACAATGCTTCTTTCACAACATCAGTTAAAGCAATATATTCCGCTTCAGTGGTTGATAATGCAACAACCTTCTGAAGTGTTGCTTTCCAACTAATAGCTGTACCAAACATAGTGAAAACATATCCAGAAATAGATTTTCTGGAATCCATACAACCTGCATAATCAGAGTCGACATATCCTTCGATTGCTGCTTTACTATCTTCACCAAAGGCTCCACCATAAATTAAGACTCTGTTCAGAGACCCATTTATGTACCTTAGAATCCACTTCAATGCTTGCCAGTGAGCCTTTCCAGGATTCGCCATGTACCTGCTTACAAGACTTACTGCATATGCTATGTCGGGTCTAGTACAAACCATAGCATACATCAAAGAACCTACTACATTAGCATATGGAATGCTATTCATATAAGTTATTTCGACCTCAGTACTGGGACATTGATCAATACTCAACTTGAATTGAGGGTTTGTTGGAGTCACAACAGGCTTCGAATTTGACATACCAAACTTTTCGAGAATCTTTCGTAAATATGCCTCTTGAGATAAGCATAATTTTGACTGTTTTCTATCTCTTCGAATGTCAATTCCAAGAATCCTAGAAGCTGCTCCTAGATCCTTCATTTCGAACTCCTTATTGAGTTCTACCTTCACCCTGATTACCTCTTCGACATTGTTACTTGCTATGAGAATATCATCAACATAAAGCAACAAAATAACAAATGAATTACCAGGACGAAATCTGAAGTAAACACAGTGGTCGAACTGACTTCTAACGAAACTTATGCGTGTCATGAATTTGTCGAATCTCCTATTCCACTGTCGAGGAGATTGTTTCAGCCCATATAAAGAAATATTCAACTTGCACACATAATCTTCCTTTCCCTTTTCGACATACCCTTCAGGTTGCCTTATCAGGATTGTTTCATCTAGATCACCATACAAGAACGCAGTCTTCACATCCATCTGTTCCAGTTCAAGATTGAACTGTGCCACCATGGCAAGCAACATTGAATGGACCTATGCTTCACAACAGGAGAAAACACATCATTGAAATCTATACCTTCATTCTAAGTGAAACCCCTTGCAACCAACCTTGCCTTGTATCTTTTCGACGCCACTCCTTCGATTCCTTCCTTAACTTTGAAAATCCATTTACAGCTGACTAACCTGGCTCCAGCAGGTTTCTTGATCAATTCCCAAGTGTTGTTATCATGAAGAGACTTCATCTCATCATCCATGGCCTTCAGCCATTCAGTCTTATTTCGACTCCTCATAGCTTCCTTATGGTCTCTTGGTTCTTCGTCCAGAACCTCACTTGCAGAGATTAAGGCATAAGCTATAAGATCTGCATACCCAAACCTTTGAGGTGGTTTGATGACTCTTCGTGTCCTATCTCTTGTCAATAGATAGTCATCAACAGTTTCCTCAACTTCATCAACATCATCTGCTTCTTCGACTTTATCTGGGATATGCAATTCAGCATCAACATGCTCCACCTCAACAGGAATCTCTACCTGTTCCAGCTCTTCGTCAAATTCTTCTACACTTCGACCAACATCATCCGTTTTCTTGAAAGCCATTTCAGCTTCATTGAAAACAACATCTCGACTGGTGATAATCCTTCTGTGACCTGACTCTAGGCACCATAGCCTATAAGCTTTGACTCCCTCAGGGTATCCCAGGAACATGCATTTGAGAGCTCTAGGTTCGACCTTGTCTTGCCAAATGTGAGCATAGGCTACACAACCAAATACTCTCAGTTTGTCGAGATTTGGTGGATGTCTCGACCAAACTTCTTCAGGTGTCTTCATATCTAACGCAGTCGAAGGACATCTATTTATCAGATATGTTGCTGTCGAAATAGCCTCAGCCCGAAACACCTTCTTTAATCCAGCACTAGTCAACATGCATCTAACTCTCTCCAAGATGGTTCGATTAAACCTTTCAGCCAAACCATTTTGTTGTGGAGTGCTGCAGTGTTACGTGTCTTGCAATACCGAGGCACAAAAGGCGCCGAATGCCTCATTGCAAAATTCAAGACCATTGTCTTCTCAACCTCTTGACCTTCGCGGTTTGGTTTCGACCGAGTCTTCCAACCTTTGAAATTCTCAAAAGTTTCATCCTTAGTCTTCGAATGAATACCCATAACTTTCGGAATAGTCATCTACTATGGATAGAAAATACCTTGCTCACGAATGTGATGGACACCTTGGGCCCCCAAAGATCAGCATGGATGTAATCAAGGGATCCATGTGTTCTTTGTTTGCCTTTGTTGAACTTCACTCTGCAAGATTTTCCAAGTACACAGGGTTCACAAAACTTTAACTTTTCGACTTTGTCTCCACCAAGCAAATTTTGTTTCCCCAATTCAACCAGACCCCTTTCACTGACATGGCCTAATCTCATGTGCCAAACTTATGTCTTCGACAAAGGTTTCGTGGATGCAACATTTGTTGAACCACTTACAACTTCAGCCACAAGGGTATACAAGCCTTGTTTCTTCACGCCTCTCAAGACTTCCTTCGACCCCTTCATGACTCTTAGAATACTTTTCTCTCCTTGAAAAACATATTCTTTCTTGTCGAATTCACCAAGAGAAATCAAATTTCTCTTCAAATCAGGTACATACCTGACTTCAGTCAATAACCTTATTGACTTATCATGGAGTTTGAATCTCACGGATCCACACCGCAATCTTGCAAGCTTTGTTGTTTCCGGCAATACGGATCCACCATCTTGATCACATAATTCCTCGAACAAGTCTTTGTTTGGAGTCATGTGCCAAGTGCCCGAATCCATAATCCATTCCTTGACGAGTTCTTTCGAAACCACAAGAACATCGGATGAGTCGAAATCATCTTGAACAATAGCTGCATTGCCATTATCCTTTCCTCCATGATTTTTCAGGCGTTCAGGGCACACTTTTCTTGTGTGACTCTCCTTCTTACAATGATAGCATCGAATACTAGATGCTTCACCCCGTAAAACTTCACGACTTTTACCTTTCTTCTTGTCGAACTTATTATCCTTTCGCAAGAATTTTCCTTTAACGGCCAAACCTTCACCAACCGTCGAAGGTTTATGCTCCTTTCGTTCATTCAAGTCCTTCGAATACAAGGCTGATTGAACCTCTTCAAAGGTCAGGGACTCCCTTCCATACAAGAGAGTTTCTTTGAAGTGGGCATGTGATGCGGCAACGCGACAGTAGCTTGATCTTCATCATCGATCTTCACATCAATATTTTCAAGATCAAGAATCGACTTGTTGAACATATCCAATCGCACCAACACTTTGTCTTCAATCATATTAAATGAATACAAAGCTTGCTTGGTAGTCGATTCACCAACGATTTAGTCATGTACAAACTTTCAAGTTTCACCCATAACCCTACCGCGTCTCCTTTGATACCGTCAAGAACCTTATCACCAAGGCTCAACAAAATTGCTGTGGGCCTTCTATCATTGCCTTCTTCTCGTCGTCAACTCTTCGTTCATGGTCGACTCTCCTTCGCGCTCCAAACAACCTGCGAACCGGTGGGGCTTTCATCTTCAAGCGCCGATCGAAATCGCTCCGGTGAACTTTTCAATCTCATACTTTGTGCATCTTCTCCACGCCACCGCACCAATTTGTTGTGAATCGGATGCCTTGAAACAAATATATATAAGCTTGTTGCTCAAGGTAGTGAAAAAGAATGAAGAACACGATGAACACAAGGATTGGTTATTAACTGCTATTATTTCCTTTATCTTAAAACAAGATTACAAGATTACAAATACAAGAATAACAAATAACCCTCTCACCCTAAATTAGGATTTGCAGTATGCAATGATGAGAGACTAGTATGCTATTTATAATAAACCTAACATACTAAACTAATGGGCTTTTATCACAAATACCCATTACAAGCTAACTTAGGGTACAAGCTAACTTAACCAATTGGACATAACAAACATGCCCAATTCGATGCTAACAATCCTAGCATCCTTCGACACAATAGAGTTCGACCCAATATCTCACAATATTGACACAATTTTGTTATTGAGCTTTCTTCGAATGCCTTTCCGGTAACCCAAAACATAAATAAAACCGAGAATAATGTTTATTATAATATTACTGCTGTTAAACACGAACAGTAATATTGTAAATTTTTTGTTTGATAGTTATGAATTTTATTATTATTATTTTTTGTATAATTTTTTTTGAGTTACATTTCTATAATTATTTTATCGTAATAAATAATTATTTTTTATTTATGTTTAATTTTCATTTAAGGATATAAACACACATTAATTTCGATTAAGTTTTATTTATTTATCTCATATCAAACTACTAAGAGCATCTCTAGCGGAGGATCCTTTGCCTTAGTTTGTCAGCATGAAATTTATAACAACATTGTGTTACAATAAAAATACCCTTGGAGTTGAACAGGTTGGCAGACGGTTGCATGATGATATAAAGTTGCTTTGATTAAAATAATAGTAAATACAATAGTCCATTAGTTTTATAGGTTTTCTTTTATTTGGTTATGTTGTTTAAATAATTAATTTGTTTTTAAAGAATGATAATTTAAATTTTTTTAAATTAATAAAAACATAAATAAAACTTTAGTATATAAAGTAAAGTTGTAGGATTCAATCTTTTATAATTTTTTAGAGTTGTATTATTAAATGGAAAATTAAATGAATTGTTTTAAGATGACATGTGAATTTCACAAAAAACTTAAAAATAGATTGCACTATTGAAAATGTTCTAAGCAATCACTTTATTTTCTCATTCCTCCATTAATCAAACAAAATATAGAAAAGACAGATACTTAATTATTTCAGTTTATTTTTTTCATAAACTAGAAGTTATTTTTTATTTTTCTCATTTACTAAATTTAAATGTAACAATTTTTCTCAAAGACTAAATTGAATCTTCTCTTAGAAAAAACTGAATTAAAAAAAATTAGGAAGTCATTGTTTTTTCTTTTATACATGTTCTCTGTCTTTTTGACATTGCGGCACAAACGACCAATCTTAAACCCTGTCGCAAACAAAATTGTTTTCAACAGAATGCTAAATTGTTTAACACACATTTAATTAGAAAAAAAAACCACTTAAAGTATATAAATAACTCTGGTGAAAACCACATTATTTTAAGTGCATTAAAGTTGCTATCCAACCAAATCAAACCATAACAAAACATTATTCAATCACATAATTTCTAACTTAACTTAGAAGTCTTTTTCTTAGCATTAAAATTAACACAACTTTTTCTCTCTTATTCATTACACGGTTGTTACAATTGAATTCACACATACATAAAAAGAAATATTTTACACCAACTGTTATAACAACTATTTTGAAATAATAATGTGGGCCAAAACTTTGAAAACATAGAGAGGGAACAAAAAAGTAATCTTAGGCCTCAAGATTTTTAAGTTCACATTAAAAGCAAAGTTAATCTTATTACTTTTTCTATGCTTTTTCCTTTTGTTGTTTTGTTCTTCTTCTTTAATTTAACAAGTTTTCAAGATCATATATTTAGTATGTTTCTTTGTTTATTTTTTTTTTACTAAATTCAAATTTAAGTTTTGAATTTAGCATAAAGTGTTGGAATTTGAAAAATATATGAAAGTGTTGGAATTTGAAAAATGTATGAAAGGAAAATGTATGAAAGAATTAAAGGGAATTTTGACTATGCTTTGTGTTTTGAAATTTGAATTTGAAAATAAAAGGGATAAATATGGGGATATGAATTTTATATTGTATATACTTTTTTACACGTGTGAATTTTCTCTTAAGTGCATATGATTTTTTTGGTTGTAAAGGTTGTTGGTGAGTACACGTTAGTCAGTGCAATTTAATATGTTTATTTATGGAATATGGGTATTTATAAACAAAGTTGATGTCATAAGAACAAGGGGCAGTGTTGATTTGAAAACATGATTTATGTAATTTATAAATTCAACGATCAATTTAAAATTCCAGTTAAATTTTTTGAGATTTTAGATAATTGATTTACTCTGCATCTGTAAAAGTATAAATATGTAACAACTCATCATAAATAAGAATCTTAAAAAACTTTAAAGTTATTGTAAGATTGAGATTTGGCTCACATTTTGAGTTG
Source organism: Vicia sativa (assembly GCA_021764765.1). Classification (NCBI taxonomy): domain Eukaryota; kingdom Viridiplantae; phylum Streptophyta; class Magnoliopsida; order Fabales; family Fabaceae; genus Vicia; species Vicia sativa. The sequence continues at coordinate 57,794,188 of CM038793.1, read as the reverse complement.
GGGATGAAACTACAAGAATAATTGAAATTTATCTCTCACAAATATCAAAAATCTCTAACAAATATGCAATTTGTGAGGGGACAGAATCTCTAGCAAAATACGTGGTCGCAAAACAATTTTCGAAGGAAGAAACACGTCGCCAATTACATAGAGAATTATCCCCTCGCTAAATGTTCAATATAATTTATCAGTCTGCACTTTGCAGACGTAGGGGCAGGTGGACGCAGGATAGGTGTGCAATTTGGTCTGCAATGCGTCAATTTTTTTGCCAGGGGTTTAGTCCATGGCAAAATGCAGATTCTATATTTATTATTACAATTATCCAGGAGCTTCTCCCGTGACAAATTACAAAATATTTTTTAAAAAATAAAATTTAACCTAAAATAAAACAAATAATAATAATATAATAGTTATAATATAATTAATATATAATTAATATAATAAATACAATAAATATAAATTTGTATAATAATTAAAATTTAAAACATATTAAAAGTTATTCAAATTATAATAAAAGTTTTTAAATTCAAAATACTTAAAATAATATTTTATACAAATTAAAACAACTCTAAATGTTCAAACTAATTATGTTATTATTCTTCATTTTGTTCTCCTTACTCTTCTTCTTCTTCTTCTTCAACAACTCCTTCATTACCATTAGTTGCTCCAAATGCACCATCAGAATTTTGTGAAGGAAAAAAATGATCAAATCTTTGAACCCGCTCATTTGCAATCCACATTGCTTCTTGATACTATTGTGCTTGCCTCCTCATTTCTTCCCCCAACTCAATTTCTCTTCTTTGCATTTCTTGTTGCATCTCTAATTGTTTTTTCTTCATCTCTTCAATTTCTGTATTTCTTGCTGCAACTTGTTCTGCTGCCTCAGTATTAGCCAAATTTCACACAATTTTAAGCATTTCGCGGTTAAGATAGGTTCGGCTAATGTTCCTTCACCATCAGCAAGTCTCATTCTAAAACACCTATCACGTCGCTTGATAGTTTTGGCGTAACCACCAACACCATACACTCTCCCATTTTTCTTCTTTCCACCTGTAGTATCATACCATGTATGAAAAACCAAACTAGGATCAATAGGATATCCCGATTGTTGTGGTCCACCTAATTCAGGATGATCTGACAACTTTATGGCAACTCCTCCTACAAAAAATAGATAAATGTCATAATGATTAGAATAAGTTAGATACATATAAAAGAAATAAATAAAATATTTTTAATATAAGAAAAACTTACTTGGGTGTTTCTTGAGCGGTCGTCAATAAACAATCTTGAGCAAACACATACGCCAGAAACACATCAATTTCTTCCTTAAAATGTGGTTTAAGTCTGCGCCTTCCAGGAAATATTCTATCGTACATCCAATTACGATAGAATTGATAATATTTCATACTACACATGTTCATATTTAATTTTATTAACTAAAATATGGAGTGTTCTATCGATAAATTTTTAAATTTTTGTCGGTCACATCATATATCTACTATAATTAAACAATATATAAATATATATAAACTATTGTATAAAAATAAACAATCATGTTCTATTAAAAAACTACATTCACTAATTGTTCTATTAAACATAAACATAATATAAATAGTATTTTTCAAGAAACTTAACTATTTTTTTAAAATTTATTTTGTTTACTAAAACAGTATATAAATATATTTATTATATGGTTTTCTAAAAAACTATATTCACTTATTATTTATAATATACTATACTTTTTTTACATTAAATATACTACACTAGTTTTTTTAACTTAAAATATTTTTGATCTAAGATATAAAAATATAATTTTTTTATTAAATCTAAACAATTTATCGAATTATTTATTCAAACAAAATACACTTTATCTATATTTAATACACTTATTTATTGTTTTAAAATTTATTTTACCACAATATTTTTATACTTATTCTTTTTAAAAAAAGTATAGAAATATATATTATCATATTGTTTTCTAAAAACTATATTCACTTACTATCTTAAATAAACATTATAATGTTTTAAACACTAAATAAATTGTTACATACAACTTTTTTTTTACTTGGAAATATATATTTATACACTTATTTTTTATATTACATATACAAAAATGTTTTTTTTTGTTTTATCTAAATACTTTTTTTTTTACAAAACAAATACAGTTTTTTACCAAAATATAAAAATACTATTGTTTTTTACTAAAGATAAAAATAATATATATATATATATATATATATATATATATATATATATATATATATATATATATATATATATATATATATATATATATATATATATATATATAACTTTAGAAATATTTCAAAAAATTATGTTTGCTCCTATAATTTTTGAACATTATACCTATTTTAAAAAGTTATCTCTCTTTTCAAAAAACTTATGTACACACTATATATACATTATATGTATTTATCTCTCTATTTAAAAAAATTAGTCCTATAATTTTTTAACATTATACCTATTTGAAAACATTATGCTAACTAATTTATTCATAAACATTTACGTACTTCAAATATATATACTATATATATTTGACCATTATACATATTTGAAATATATATTTTCAGAAAATACATATACACATTTCAATAAAATTATACATCCTCTATATACATATTATTATAAAAATAAAATTATTTTAACAATTATACCTATTCTAAAATATTCAGACGCATTTAAGAAAAAAAAATATATAAAAATTATACATATTATTTTTTCTATATATATTCTAAAAATACTGCTTTTAAAAAAATTACAAATAATATTTTTAAAAGTTATAAATACTTATTTTATACATTAATATTTTATATATACTGTTTTTATTAAATACATATATTGTTTTTAAAAAATACTTTTACTGTTTTTTTAAAATACATATACTATTTTTTTAAAATATATTATTTTGGTTTCACTATCAACCTATAAACCTATTTGAAAATTTATATACTATTATTCTTTTTAACTTATAAATATATACTATTTTTAAGTTATTTATAAATATATATAATATTTTTCAGTTAATTTTTTAAAATAATTAATATATTTACATATAAATTAAAAATCACAAAACAATAATTTTTACAGTTATTATATATATAATTAATTTCGAAAATAAGAAATATATTATTTATATTTTATAAATTAAATATTACAACACAAATATATACTAAATCTGTATACCTGAAATTGATGAAAAATTGCAGTGGTTGATTGAAGTTTTCTTCTAAGATATATCACTTGATACAAAAAAAGAAAGAGTTAGACATATATATAACTAACAAAAAATAAATTAACAATAAATAGAAAACAATACATTAAACATATAACAAAACAATTAATAATTTTACCTGAAAAAATATGAAGCATCAGAGAATTAAATTAAGATTTGGGGATGAAGATGAAGATTTAAAGAGATTGAAGAATCAGTTGAGAGAGGAAGCTATATTTGGGATATTGAAAAAATGATGGTTGTAACGTATATAGTGAGTGGAGCGGTGAGCAATTAATGATAAAGTAATTGGCGAGGAGTATCCCATCGGAAAAAACGGGAATATTTAGCGAGGGGTGCCCCCTCGGAAACGTCAACATTGGGAATTGCAGACTGCACGCGCAGTCTGCACACTGGTTGATTACACCAAAAGTTGTCTTTTTTGCGTGTGGGGTTTTCCATCGCTAATTGCACATGACAATTTTCTTGGGGTAGCCCGTGGCTAAATGCCTTCAATTTTGGCGCTACTTTATTTTCCCAGGGGTAGCCCCTCACAATTCAAATTTTCAAAATTCAAAAAATCCATCTTCCTTATTTGCGAGGGGATACCCTACGTAATTAGTTTTTTTATAAATAATTTTCACTTAGCGAGGAGATATACCCCTAGCAACGTTGTTTTTTTTGCTGGGGGTTTAACCCTTGGCTAAATACCCTATAGCCACCACATTCCTAAATTCAAAATTTACTGGAATATATATCAATCAATATGAAAATGGGTAGTTGATTCCTTGAAAAATAAGGAAATGCAGTTAATTCCCACGACTCCTTATGCATCGTTTGTTAATTAGCCCAATACACGTACTTGCACGACCAACGTTACTGATAGATTCAGGAAAGACTTAGGCAACATATTAGAGAAAAGAGAACCTTATCCGAAAAAGGGGCGCTCAACTCAACAAAGAGGCAAAACATAGGTCTTCACAACACCCATAACCCCTTCTAGTTATACCATCACACAATCCCTCAGTCCCGAGGGCTTATAGAGGCCATAGTGTTTTAGTCATTTATTCATCTTTGGGTTTTTTCCATGAGCCTCCGTTGATTTTGTTGAGCCCTCTTGACAAGACTTATATATGACTATCTCAGGTGTGACTTAGTTAAGTCCCTCAAGCGTCTTTGTGGAGATAATTCTACATCGCCTGTGTCATATTCAGCTGCCTATGTAAAGCTCAAATCCATTTCATTTAAGACTATAAATAAAATTTACCACATGTTTATTAGGACTTCTATGCTTAATTGTGATCCTCTCGATTATCATGTCGATAAAAGAGTAGGATTATATTTTGAGTTGTAAGTTCTGTCAATCATTCTAGAGCTTTTAAGGAGTGAATGATTGTGTGTCTTTGAAGTGTGACTTATATAATTTTCTACGTGTTTAGAAATTGTCGATCACTCGTTGTGATTGGAAGGGATTTGAGAAGAGTCTCATACCTAGATGAGTCTTAGGTAGAAGTTAAGCAAGGTAGTGATTAAGTGAGAAGTTGTAAACATGGGAATTTAGCTTCGAATTTGATACTATTTTAGTTAACTTGACCTATGGTTTGGTATCTGTGACACCCCAATTAATTTGAATATCAAATAATTATAATTTTTAATTGTTAATTTAATTAGGAAATATAATTACTAATATTTTGGATTAATGGAATTAATTAATTTAACAGGAAGTGGAATTAGTGGTGGTGTGAAGGGTAAGTGAGGGTGTGAGGAGTAAAAGGCTCTACTCACATTAATTATGTTATTTTTATTATGTTAGAATAATAAAAGGAATAAAAGAAGGAAAAGAGGAAAAAAGGATCTTTTTGGAGAAAACTCACAATACGTGGAATTGAGAAGAGGAGAAGGAAGGAGAAAAGCCAATTCGTGTCAGAAGTCGAAGAGCCCACAAGGTAAGGGGTGATTTCGATTAGTTATTTCGTATTATCGGTTTTGAATTCGACCGTATAGATCATAACATGTTAGGAAATCTCAGTTTAGGAATTTCTAGGTTTCCATAGTAGTATACCTATTTGTGTCGGATTGTGTCGGATTGTAGAGAATCCATTAATTCGTGTAATATAGGATCAATAATGATGAATAAAACATGTTATATTGTATGTTATTAGTGATGAATGAGTGATTTTATGGTGTCGGAACGTGTGGGCACGTTTTGGAAAGAGTAAGAAAATGATTTTGGGAACTGTTGCTGTCAAACTGCGTTTTTGGGTCTGAAGGTCGTGGGAACCGGTTCCCCAGTGGGAGAACCCGGGTTCCAGCATGTAAAACTTTGAAACTGGGCAATTTTGAACTCAGGAACCGGTTACTCCCAGGGAGGAACCGGGTTCCACGTGTTATTTTTCCAAAGAAATTTATTTTTCTTCTGGGAACCGGTTCCCTACCTGGAGGAACCGGGTTCCCCATACATTTTTCCAGGGGCGTGTTATTTTTGAATTGTGGGAACCGGTTACTCCCAGGGAGGAACCGGGTTCCACTGAAGCTTTTTGAAAATTTTTAAAACTTTGAAAATTCATAACTTTCAAACCGTAAGTCCGTTTTGAGCGCCGTTTTGGATGTTGTTTCTCAAATTTAATGCTCTATCTTATAAAATGAAAAGATTTTCTAAAACTTGAAATTATTTTGGAAAGGAGTCGAATTTCGAATTAAACGATTATTGACTGACGCACATTGAGGTGTATGTAGCAGTGAAACTGTGGTGATGGATGTATTAGTATTGTGTGAATGTAAAGCATGTTTATGCTGCTGTTAATTGTATGCATGATGGTTGGAATATCATGTTTTTGGTTTTGATTCAGTTATGATGATTTGGTGTATTTCATAGACTGATTTGATGTTGCATGCTGGTGATGTGCGTGCATATGCATTGTTTTGGTGAAGTTAATTCCCATTGTGTGGAATTTGACTTGTATAGCCGTTGACCAATACCCGGGTGATGATGGGTGGTTAGGCTGGATTCGTGTCCGGGTGTTTATGGACGAATCGATGATTACTGTATCCGGTTGATGATGGATCAGTGTTGGGTGACTTGGTCACGTGTTGGTACCATATGCATTGAGTCTGCATTGTATTTGCATGGAATTGTAACATGTTAGGATGTCTTCCAGTGTTACAATTCTCTGATTGTTAGTTGTTGTGCATGATGATTGTATGGTTGTAACTGTGTATTGAATCTGAAGTTATGCTAAAATGGGTGAATTGATATGCTTGTAATATATTGTTGATTGAGAAGCTTATAATATGTTTTAATTATGAGAAGTCTCACCCTTACTTTAACAATTTCAGATTAAAGTTAGAAGCTCAGGAGTCGGTGAGGATGGCTCTAGAGCTTATCATTTAAGTCCGCGTGTTAGTGTCATGCTCTAATTAGGTTGTAACACTGGGGAACGTCTAGTTGAGGAATTAGATATTGTTCAATTATTTCTTTGAATTCCATTGGGAATAATTATGTTTTGGTTTATTTCGTTGTGGTTATGGTATTTTTCCGCTGTGTAAGACATGGTCTTAATTTGATTGAATTATTTGAATGATGATCCTCAGTGTAACATGACTACTGCTTATTGGAAGTTTTATTTTATTTCATAATTGTGACATCCCTTGTTCAGTGTTAACTCCGATGGAATGTGTCTTTAATCATTGATATAATTAGTATTATTCGAGGTATTTTAGAAGGGGTGTTACAATAGTGGTATCAGAGCATAGTCGGTCTTGTCTTGTGTCGTTATCCCTTTTAGTATGCGACTAGTGTAAGATGACACTGTCGGTACTTGTGTGCTGATGTAGATTGTTTTGTAATGTTACAGAATAATGGCTGGAAGAGGTAACGGAAGGAACGGCGATGCTATTGCTGAAGCATTGGGAATGTTAGCTGGAGTGCTCGGAGGGAATCAGCAGGGAGCTGTGATTGGTGCTGACAGACAATTGGGGAATTTTCAGAGGAATAATCCTCAATTGTTCAAGGGTGCACATGACCCCGAGGGTGCTCAGAAGTGGTTGAAGGAGATCGAGAGGATCTTTAGGGTGATTGATTGTGCTGAGGGGCTGAAGGTGAGGTATGGTACTCCCATGCTGGCAGAGGAAGCTGATGACTGGTGGGTTGCTACCAGAACTGAGATGGAAGAAGATGGTATTGCGTTGACTTGGGCTGTGTTCAGGAGGGCTTTTTTGAGGAGGTACTTTCCTGAAGACATTCGAGGCAAGAAAGAGATTGAGTTCTTGGAGCTCAAGCAAGGCAACAAGACTGTCAGTGAGTATGCTTCGAAGTTTACTGAGTTAGCGAAGTATTATGCTCATTACACTAACGATGCGGATGGAGAATTTTCCAAATGTATCAAGTTTGAGAATGGTCTGCGTGATGAGATTAAGCAGGGTATCAAGTATCAGCGTATCCGAAGGTTTTCTGATTTGGTAGACTGTAGTCGGATTTTAGAGGAGGATCTTGCTAGCACTAAGTCGAATGCTCGAGGGTATGTTGATAGGAAAGGTAAGCAACAGATGGATCGTGGTAAGCCTTATGATAGGAGTAATCAGAGATCCGGTGGTTGGAAGAAGTCTGGTGGAGGAGATTCTGGTTCTTCCATTAAGTGCTACAAATGTGGTGAGACAGGACATCGTATGGTGGACTGCAAGAGTAATGATAAGAAGTGTTTCAAGTGTGGGAAGCTCGGCCATGTGGCCAATGATTGCAGAGTGAGAGTGGTGACTTGTTACAACTGTGGTGAAGAGGGTCATACTCGTCCTCAGTGCACAAAACCCAAGAAGGAACAAGCTGGTGGTAAAGTGTTCGCATTGTCTGGGTCAGATACTAAGCCAGATGATCGGTTAATTAAAGGTACATGTTTTATTAATGGCATTCCTTTGATTGCGATTATTGATACTGGAGCCACACACTCTTTTATTGCTTTGGACTGTGCTAAAAGATTGAATTTGGAAATTTCTAATATGGATGGAAGTATGGTTATTGACACTCCTGCGTCGGGTTCAGTGACTACTTCATATGTTTGTAGGAATTGTCCTATTGTGATTTTTGATAGGGGTTTCGGTATGGATCTAGTGTGCCTACCGTTAGAACAACTTGATATCATCCTTGGAATGAACTGGTTGGAATTCAACCAGGTTCATATAAACTGTTTTGAGAAGACGGTCACTTTCCCTGAAGAGGTTAAAGTTAAAGGTGAGATTATGTCAGTAAAGCAGATGAATTCAGCTGTTAAAGATGGTGTTGTGGTGTTCATGTTGTATTCTGCAGTAGAAGCAGAGGGAAAGGCAAAGAGTGATGGATTTCCAGTGGTGAATGAATTTCCAGAGGTGTTTCCGGAAGACGTTAGTGAATTGCCACCTGAGAGAGAGGTAGAATTTACTATAGATTTGGTTCCTGGAACTAGTCCGGTGTCGATGGCGCCTTACCGTATGTCGGCATCTGAATTAACTGAGTTAAAGAAGCAGTTGGAGGAGTTGCTTGAGAAGAAGTTTATTCGTCCGAGTGTTTCTCCGTGGGGTGCTCCAGTGTTGTTGGTTAAGAAGAAAGAAGGCTCAATGAGATTATGTGTTGATTACAGGCAATTGAACAAAGTGACAATCAAGAATCGGTATCCTTTGCCGAGGATTGATGATTTGATGGATCAACTAATTGGAGCTTGTGTATTCAGTAAGATTGATCTTGAGATCTGGATATCATCAGATTCGTGTGAAGTCAGAAGATATTCAGAAAACTGCATTTAGAACAAGGTATGGACATTACGAGTATTCTGTTATGCCGTTTGGAGTTACTAATGCACCTGGTGTTTTTATGGAGTATATGAACAGGATATTTCATCCGTATCTTGATAAGTTTGTGGTGGTGTTCATTGATGATATTCTGATTTATTCAAAGAGAGATGAAGAGCATGCAGAACATCTCAGAGTTGTGTTGGAATTGTTGAAAGAGAAGAAGCTTTATGCGAAGTTGTCCAAGTGTGAATTCTGGTTAGATGAAGTGAGTTTTCTTGGCCATGTAATTTCCAAGAATGAGATTGTTTTTGATCCTACGAAGGTAGAAGCAGTATCTCATTGGGAAGCGCCGAAGAATGCTTCTGAGATCCGTAGTTTTCTGGGTCTTGCAGGTTATTACCGGAAGTTTATTGAAGGATTTTCCAAACTAGCGTTGCCATTGACTAAGTTGACCAGAAAGGGTCAGACGTTTGTTTGGGATGTTGAATGTGAGAAAGGATTTCAAGAGCTGAAGAGGAGGTTGACAAGTGCTCCGATCTTAATTTCGCCAAATCCGACTAAGTCTTTTTTTGTGTATTGTGACGCATCATTAATGGGATTAGGTGGTGTGTTGATGCAAGATAAGCAGGTGGTGGCTTATGCTTCGAGACAATTGAAAGTACATGAAAGGAATTATCCGACCCATGATTTGGAGTTGGCAGCTGTTGTGTTTGTTTTGAAATTGTGGAGGCATTATTTATATGGTTCTCGGTTTGAGGTGTTCAGTGATCACAAAAGTCTGAGGTATCTCTTTGATCAGAAAGAGTTGAATATGAGGCAGAGGAGATGGTTAGAGTTTCTGAAGGATTATGATTTCGGTTTGAATTACCATCCTGGTAAGGCAAACATTGTGGCAGATGCGTTAAGCAGGAAGTCCTTGCATATGTCGATGTTAATGGTTCGTGAATTGGATTTAGTGGAACAATTCAGAGACTTAAGTTTAGTATGTGAAACTACTCCGGATAGTGTGAAGTTGGGCATGTTGAAGCTGACTAGTGGTATTTTGGAAGAGATTCGAAATGGACAGAAATCTGATGTTGGTTTAGTTGACAAGTTGACATTGATCAACCAAGGCCAAGGAAGCGAGTTCCGGGTTGATGAGAATGGTGTTATGAGATTTGGTAATAGGGTGTGTGTTCCGGACGTTGCTGAGATTAGAAAGAGTATTTTAGAAGAAGGACACAGTAGTGGATTGAGTATTCATCCTGGTGCTACTAAGATGTACCATGATTTGAAGAAGTTGTTTTGGTGGCCGGGAATGAAAAAGGAAATTGCTGAGTTTGTATATGCTTGTTTGGTTTGTCAGAAGTCGAAAATCGAACATCAGAAACCGTCAGGATTAATCGAACCGTTGTTTGTTCCGGAATGGAAGTGGGATGGAATCTCTATGGATTTTGTGTCTGGTTTGCCAAGGACAGCGAGGAATTGTGATTCTATCTGGGTTATTGTGGATAGGTTGACAAAATCTGCTCACTTTATTCCGATAAGAATGGATTATCCGATGGAGAGGTTGGCGGAATTGTATGTGGAGAAGATTGTGAGTTTGCACGGTATTCCTTCTAGTATTGTGTCGGATCGAGATCCGAGGTTTACATCTAAGTTCTGGACGGGATTGCAAGAAGCTTTGGGTACTAAGTTGCGTTTAAGTTCCGCTTATCACCCGCAGACAGATGGTCAGACGGAAAGAACGATTCAGTTGTTAGAGGATTTGCTGAGAGCTTGTGTGTTGGAGAAAGGTGGAGCTTGGGATAGTTATCTACCATTGATTGAGTTTACCTACAACAATAGTTTTCATTCGAGCATTGGTATGGCTTCGTTTGAGGCATTGTACGGTAGGAGGTGTCGGACACCGTTGTGTTGGTATGAATCTGGAGAGAGTGCTGTGATCGGACCGGAAATTGTCCAACAGACTTCGGAAAAGATTAAGATGATTTAGGAGAAGATGAGAACTTCTCAGAGTCGTCAGAAAAGCTATCATGATAAGAGGAGGAAAGATCTCGAGTTTAGTGAAGGAGAGCATGTGTTTATGCGGGTTACTCCGATGACTGGTATTGGTCGAGCCTTGAAGTCAAAGAAGTTGACTCCACGTTTTATTGGTCCGTTTCAGATTACCAAGAGAATTGGGAAGGTTGCATATCAGATTGCTTTGCCGCCGTCACTTGCAAATTTGCATGATGTTTTCCATGTATCTCAGCTGAGGAAGTATGTTACTGATCCGTCTCATGAGATTCAGATAGATGATATTCAGGTACGAGAGAATTTAACTGTTAAAGCGGTGCCTGCGAGAATTGAGGATCAGAAGTTGAAACAGTTGCGAGGCAAAGAGATCGCATTGGTAAGAGTGGCTTAGGGAGGACCAGCAGATGGGAATGTCACTTGGGAGCTGGAGAGTCAGATGAAGGACTCATATCCCGAACTTTTCGCCTAAGGTATGTTTTCGAGGACGAAAACTCTTTTTAGTAGGGGAGAGTTGTGACACCCCAATTAATTTGAATATCAAATAATTATAATTTTTAATTATTAATTTAATTAGGAAATATAATTACTAATATTTTGGATTAATGGAATTAATTAATTTAACAGGAAGTGGAATTAGTGGTGGTGTGAAGGGTAAGTGAGGGTGTGAGGAGTAAAAGGCTCTACTCACATTAATTATGTTATTTTTATTATGTTAGAATAATAAAAGGAATAAAAGAAGGAAAAGAGGAAAAAAGGATCTTTTTGGAGAAAACTCACAATACGTGGAATTGAGAAGAGGAGAAGGAAGGAGAAAAGCCAATTCGTGTCAGAAGTCGAAGAGCCCACAAGGTAAGGGGTGATTTCGATTAGTTATTTCGTATTATCGGTTTTGAATTCGACCGTATATATCATAGCATGTTAGGAAATCTCAGTTTAGGAATTTCTAGGTTTCCATAGTAGTATACCTATTTGTGTCGGATTGTGTCGGATTGTAGAGAATCCATTAATTCGTGTAATATAGGATCAATAATGATGAATAAAACATGTTATATTGTATGTTATTAGTGATGAATGAGTGATTTTATGGTGTCGGAACGTGTGGGCACGTTTTGGAAAGAGTAAGAAAATGATTTTGGGAACTGTTGCTGTCAAACTGCGTTTTTATTCTGTTGTGGTTATGGTATTTTTCCGCTGTTTAAGACATGGTCTTAATTTGATTGAATTATTTGAATGATGATCCTCAGTGTAACATGACTACTGCTTATTGGAAGTTTTATTTTATTTCATAATTGTGACATCCCTTGTTCAGTGTTAACTCCGATGGAATGTGTCTTTAATCATTGATATAATTAGTATTATTCGAGGTATTTTAGAAGGGGTGTTACAATAGTGGTATCAGAGCATAGTCGGTCTTGTCTTGTGTCGTTATCCCTTTTAGTATGCGACTAGTGTAAGATGACACTGTCGGTACTTGTGTGCTGATGTAGATTGTTTTGTAATGTTACAGAATAATGGCTGGAAGAGGTAACGGAAGGAACGGCGATGCTATTGCTGAAGCATTGGGAATGTTAGCTGGAGTGCTCGGAGGGAATCAGCAGGGAGCTGTGATTGGTGCTGACAGACAATTGGGGAATTTTCAGAGGAATAATCCTCAATTGTTCAAGGGTGCACATGACCCCGAGGGTGCTCAGAAGTGGTTGAAGGAGATCGAGAGGATCTTTAGGGTGATTGATTGTGCTGAGGGGCTGAAGGTGAGGTATGGTACTCCCATGCTGGCAGAGGAAGCTGATGACTGGTGGGTTGCTACCAGAACTGAGATGGAAGAAGATGGTATTGCGTTGACTTGGGCTGTGTTCAGGAGGGCTTTTTTGAGGAGGTACTTTCCTGAAGACATTCGAGGCAAGAAAGAGATTGAGTTCTTGGAGCTCAAGCAAGGCAACAAGACTGTCAGTGAGTATGCTTCGAAGTTTACTGAGTTAGCGAAGTATTATGCTCATTACACTAACGATGCGGATGGAGAATTTTCCAAATGTATCAAGTTTGAGAATGGTCTGCGTGATGAGATTAAGCAGGGTATCAAGTATCAGCGTATCCGAAGGTTTTCTGATTTGGTAGACTGTAGTCGGATTTTAGAGGAGGATCTTGCTAGCACTAAGTCGAATGCTCGAGGGTATGTTGATAGGAAAGGTAAGCAACAGATGGATCGTGGTAAGCCTTATGATAGGAATAATCAGAGATCCGGTGGTTGGAAGAAGTCTGGTGGAGGAGATTCTGGGTCTTCCATCAAGTGCTACAAGTGTGGTGAGACAGGACATCATATGGTGGACTGCAAGAGTAATGATAAGAAGTGTTTCAAGTGTGGGAAGCTCGGCCATGTGGCCAATGATTACAGAGTGAGAGTGGTGACTTGTTACAACTGTGGTGAAGAGGGTCATACTCGTCCTCAGTGCACAAAACCCAAGAAGGAACAAGCTGGTGGTAAAGTGTTCGCATTGTCTGGGTCAGATACTAAGCCAGATGATCGATTAATTAAAGGTACATGTTTTATTAATGGCATTCCTTTGATTGTGATTATTGATACTGGAGCCACACACTCTTTTATTGCTTTGGACTGTGCTAAAAGATTGAATTTGGAAATTTCTAATATGGATGGAAGTATGGTTATTGACACTCCTGCGTCGGGTTCAGTGACTACTTCATATGTTTGTAGGAATTGCCCTGTTGTGATTTTTGATAGGGGTTTCGGTATGGATCTAGTGTGCCTACCGTTAGAACAACTTGATATAATCCTTGGAATGAACTGGTTGGAATTCAACCAGGTTCATATAAACTGTTTTGAGAAGACGGTCACTTTCCCTGAAGAGGTTAAAGTTAAAGGTGAGATTATGTCAGTAAAGCAGATGAATTCAGCTGTTAAAGATGGTGTTGTGGTGTTCATGTTGTATTCTGCAGTAGAAGCAGAGGGAAAGGCAAAGAGTGATGGATTTCCAGTGGTGAATGAATTTCCAGAGGTGTTTCCGGAAGACGTTAGTGAATTGCCACCTGAGAGAGAGGTAGAATTTACTATAGATTTGGTTCCTGGAACTAGTCCGGTGTCGATGGCGCCTTACCGTATGTCGGCATCTGAATTAACTGAGTTAAAGAAGCAGTTGGAGGAGTTGCTTGAGAAGAAGTTTATTCGTCCGAGTGTTTCTCCGTGGGGTGCTCCAGTGTTGTTGGTTAAGAAGAAAGAAGGCTCAATGAGATTATGTGTTGATTACAGGCAATTGAACAAAGTGACAATCAAGAATCGGTATCCTTTGCCGAGGATTGATGATTTGATGGATCAACTAATTGGAGCTTGTGTATTCAGTAAGATTGATCTGAGATCTGGATATCATCAGATTCGTGTGAAGTCAGAAGATATTCAGAAAACTGCATTTAGAACAAGGTATGGACATTACGAGTATTCTGTTATGCCGTTTGGAGTTACTAATGCACCTGGTGTTTTTATGGAGTATATGAACAGGATATTTCATCCGTATCTTGATAAGTTTGTGGTGGTGTTCATTGATGATATTCTGATTTATTCAAAGAGAGATGAAGAGCATGCAGAACATCTCAGAGTTGTGTTGGAATTGTTGAAAGAGAAGAAGCTTTATGCGAAGTTGTCCAAGTGTGAATTCTGGTTAGATGAAGTGAGTTTTCTTGGCCATGTAATTTCCAAGAATGAGATTGTTTTTGATCCTACGAAGGTAGAAGCAGTATCTCATTGGGAAGCGCCGAAGAATGCTTCTGAGATCCGTAGTTTTCTGGGTCTTGCAGGTTATTACTGGAAGTTTATTGAAGGATTTTCCAAACTAGCGTTGCCATTGACTAAGTTGACGAGAAAGGGTCAGACGTTTGTTTGGGATGTTGAATGTGAGAAAGGATTTCAAGAGCTGAAGAGGAGGTTGACAAGTGCTCCGATCTTAATTTCGCCAAATCCGACTAAGTCTTTTTTTGTGTATTGTGACGCATCATTAATGGGATTAGGTGGTGTGTTGATGCAAGATAAGCAGGTGGTGGCTTATGCTTCGAGACAATTGAAAGTACATGAAAGGAATTATCCGACCCATGATTTGGAGTTGGCAGCTGTTGTGTTTGTTTTGAAATTGTGGAGGCATTATTTATATGGTTCTCGGTTTGAGGTGTTCAGTGATCACAAAAGTCTGAGGTATCTCTTTGATCAGAAAGAGTTGAATATGAGGCAGAGGAGATGGTTAGAGTTTCTGAAGGATTATGATTTCGGTTTGAATTACCATCCTGGTAAGGCAAACATTGTGGCAGATGCGTTAAGCAGGAAGTCCTTGCATATGTCGATGTTAATGGTTCGTGAATTGGATTTAGTGGAACAATTCAGAGACTTAAGTTTAGTATGTGAAACTACTCCGGATAGTGTGAAGTTGGGCATGTTGAAGCTGACTAGTGGTATTTTGGAAGAGATTCGAAATGGATAGAAATCTGATGTTGGTTTAGTTGACAAGTTGACATTGATCAACCAAGGCCAAGGAAGCGAGTTCCGGGTTGATGAGAATGGTGTTATGAGATTTGGTAATAGGGTGTGTGTTCCGGACGTTCCTGAGATTAGAAAGAGTATTTTAGAAGAAGGACACAGTAGTGGATTGAGTATTCATCCTGGTGCTACTAAGATGTACCATGATTTGAAGAAGTTGTTTTGGTGGCCGGGAATGAAAAAGGAAATTGCTGAGTTTGTATATGCTTGTTTGGTTTGTCAGAAGTCGAAAATCGAACATCAGAAACCGTCAGGATTAATCGAACCGTTGTTTGTTCCGGAATGGAAGTGGGATGGAATCTCTATGGATTTTGTGTCTGGTTTGCCAAGGACAGCGAGGAATTGTGATTCTATCTGGGTTATTGTGGATAGGTTGACAAAATCTGCTCACTTTATTCCGATAAGAATGGATTATCCGATGGAGAGGTTGGCGGAATTGTATGTGGAGAAGATTGTGAGTTTGCACGGTATTCCTTCTAGTATTGTGTCGGATCGAGATCCGAGGTTTACATCTAAGTTCTGGACGGGATTGCAAGAAGCTTTGGGTACTAAGTTGCGTTTAAGTTCCGCTTATCACCCGCAGACAGATGGTCAGACGGAAAGAACGATTCAGTTGTTAGAGGATTTGCTGAGAGCTTGTGTGTTGGAGAAAGGTGGAGCTTGGGATAGTTATCTACCATTGATTGAGTTTACCTACAACAATAGTTTTCATTCGAGCATTGGTATGGCTTCGTTTGAGGCATTGTACGGTAGGAGGTGTCGGACACCGTTGTGTTGGTATGAATCTGGAGAGAGTGCTGTGATCGGACCGGAAATTGTCCAACAGACTTCGGAAAAGATTAAGATGATTTAGGAGAAGATGAGAACTTCTCAGAGTCGTCAGAAAAGCTATCATGATAAGAGGAGGAAAGATCTCGAGTTTAGTGAAGGAGAGCATGTGTTTATGCGGGTTACTCCGATGACTGGTATTGGTCGAGCCTTGAAGTCAAAGAAGTTGACTCCACGTTTTATTGGTCCGTTTCAGATTACCAAGAGAATTGGGAAGGTTGCATATCAGATTGCTTTGCCGCCGTCACTTGCAAATTTGCATGATGTTTTCCATGTATCTCAGCTGAGGAAGTATGTTACTGATCCGTCTCATGAGATTCAGATAGATGATATTCAGGTACGAGAGAATTTAACTGTTAAAGCGGTGCCTGCGAGAATTGAGGATCAGAAGTTGAAACAGTTGCGAGGCAAAGAGATCGCATTGGTAAGAGTGGCTTAGGGAGGACCAGCAGATGGGAATGTCACTTGGGAGCTGGAGAGTCAGATGAAGGACTCATATCCCGAACTTTTCGCCTAAGGTATGTTTTCGAGGACGAAAACTCTTTTTAGTAGGGGAGAGTTGTGACACCCCAATTAATTTGAATATCAAATAATTATAATTTTTAATTGTTAATTTAATTAGGAAATATAATTACTAATATTTTGGATTAATGGAATTAATTAATTTAACAGGAAGTGGAATTAGTGGTGGTGTGAAGGGTAAGTGAGGGTGTGAGGAGTAAAAGGCTCTACTCACATTAATTATGTTATTTTTATTATGTTAGAATAATAAAAGGAATAAAAGAAGGAAAAGAGGAAAAAAGGATCTTTTTGGAGAAAACTCACAATACGTGGAATTGAGAAGAGGAGAAGGAAGGAGAAAAGCCAATTCGTGTCGGAAGTCGAAGAACCCACAAGGTAAGGGGTGATTTCGATTAGTTATTTCGTATTATCGGTTTTGAATTCGACCGTATATATCATAGCATGTTAGGAAATCTCAGTTTAGGAATTTCTAGGTTTCCATAGTAGTATACCTATTTGTGTCGGATTGTGTCGGATTGTAGAGAATCCATTAATTCGTGTAATATAGGATCAATAATGATGAATAAAACATGTTATATTGTATGTTATTAGTGATGAATGAGTGATTTTATGGTGTCGGAACGTGTGGGCACGTTTTGGAAAGAGTAAGAAAATGATTTTGGGAACTGTTGCTGTCAAACTGCGTTTTTATTCTGTTGTGGTTATGGTATTTTTCCGCTGTTTAAGACATGGTCTTAATTTGATTGAATTATTTGAATGATGATCCTCAGTGTAACATGACTACTGCTTATTGGAAGTTTTATTTTATTTCATAATTGTGACATCCCTTGTTCAGTGTTAACTCCGATGGAATGTGTCTTTAATCATTGATATAATTAGTATTATTCGAGGTATTTTAGAAGGGGTGTTACAATAGTGGTATCAGAGCATAGTCGGTCTTGTCTTGTGTCGTTATCCCTTTTAGTATGCGACTAGTGTAAGATGACACTGTCGGTACTTGTGTGCTGATGTAGATTGTTTTGTAATGTTACAGAATAATGGCTGGAAGAGGTAACGGAAGGAACGGCGATGCTATTGCTGAAGCATTGGGAATGTTAGCTGGAGTGCTCGGAGGGAATCAGCAGGGAGCTGTGATTGGTGCTGACAGACAATTGGGGAATTTTCAGAGGAATAATCCTCCATTGTTCAAGGGTGCACATGACCCCGAGGGTGCTCAGAAGTGGTTGAAGGAGATCGAGAGGATCTTCAGGGTGATTGATTGTGCTGAGGGGCTGAAGGTGAGGTATGGTACTCACATGCTGGCAGAGGAAGCTGATGACTGGTGGGTTGCTACCAGAACTGAGATGGAAGAAGATGGTATTGCGTTGACTTGGGCTGTGTTCAGGAGGGCTTTTCTGAGGAGGTACTTTCCTGAAGACATTCGAGGCAAGAAAGAGATTGAGTTCTTGGAGCTCAAGCAAGGCAACAAGACTGTCAGTGAGTATGCTTCGAAGTTTACTGAGTTAGCGAAGTATTATGCTCATTATACTAACGATGCAGATGGAGAATTTTCCAAATGTATCAAGTTTGAGAATGGTCTGCGTGATGAGATTAAGCAGGGTATCAGGTATCAGCGTATCCGAAGGTTTTCTGATTTGGTAGACTGTAGTCGGATTTTAGAGGAGGATCTTGCTAGCACTAAGTCGAATGCTCGAGGGTATGTTGATAGGAAAGGTAAGCAACAGATGGATCGTGGTAAGCCTTATGATAGGAGTAATCAGAGATCCGGTGGTTGGAAGAAGTCTGGTGGAGGAGATTCTGGTTCTTCCATTAAGTGCTACAAATGTGGTGAGACAGGACATCGTATGGTGGACTGCAAGAGTAATGATAAGAAGTGTTTCAAGTGTGGGAAGCTCGGCCATGTGGCCAATGATTGCAGAGTGAGAGTGGTGACTTGTTACAACTGTGGTGAAGAGGGTCATACTCGTCCTCAGTGCACAAAACCCAAGAAGGAACAAGCTGGTGGTAAAGTGTTCGCATTGTCTGGGTCAGATACTAAGCCAGATGATCGGTTAATTAAAGGTACATGTTTTATTAATGGCATTCCTTTGATTGCGATTATTGATACTGGAGCCACACACTCTTTTATTGCTTTGGACTGTGCTAAAAGATTGAATTTGGAAATTTCTAATATGGATGGAAGTATGGTTATTGACACTCCTGCGTCGGGTTCAGTGACTACTTCATATGTTTGTAGGAATTGTCCTATTGTGATTTTTGATAGGGGTTTCGGTATGGATCTAGTGTGCCTACCGTTAGAACAACTTGATATCATCCTTGGAATGAACTGGTTGGAATTCAACCAGGTTCATATAAACTGTTTTGAGAAGACGGTCACTTTCCCTGAAGAGGTTAAAGTTAAAGGTGAGATTATGTCAGTAAAGCAGATGAATTCAGCTGTTAAAGATGGTGTTGTGGTGTTCATGTTGTATTCTGCAGTAGAAGCAGAGGGAAAGGCAAAGAGTGATGGATTTCCAGTGGTGAATGAATTTCCAGAGGTGTTTCCGGAAGACGTTAGTGAATTGCCACCTGAGAGAGAGGTAGAATTTACTATAGATTTGGTTCCTGGAACTAGTCCGGTGTCGATGGCGCCTTACCGTATGTCGGCATCTGAATTAACTGAGTTAAAGAAGCAGTTGGAGGAGTTGCTTGAGAAGAAGTTTATTCGTCCGAGTGTTTCTCCGTGGGGTGCTCCAGTGTTGTTGGTTAAGAAGAAAGAAGGCTCAATGAGATTATGTGTTGATTACAGGCAATTGAACAAAGTGACAATCAAGAATCGGTATCCTTTGCCGAGGATTGATGATTTGATGGATCAACTAATTGGAGCTTGTGTATTCAGTAAGATTGATCTGAGATCTGGATATCATCAGATTCGTGTGAAGTCAGAAGATATTCAGAAAACTGCATTTAGAACAAGGTATGGACATTACGAGTATTCTGTTATGCCGTTTGGAGTTACTAATGCACCTGGTGTTTTTATGGAGTATATGAACAGGATATTTCATCCGTATCTTGATAAGTTTGTGGTGGTGTTCATTGATGATATTCTGATTTATTCAAAGAGAGATGAAGAGCATGCAGAACATCTCAGAGTTGTGTTGGAATTGTTGAAAGAGAAGAAGCTTTATGCGAAGTTGTCCAAGTGTGAATTCTGGTTAGATGAAGTGAGTTTTCTTGGCCATGTAATTTCCAAGAATGAGATTGTTTTTGATCCTACGAAGGTAGAAGCAGTATCTCATTGGGAAGCGCCGAAGAATGCTTCTGAGATCCGTAGTTTTCTGGGTCTTGCAGGTTATTACCGGAAGTTTATTGAAGGATTTTCCAAACTAGCGTTGCCATTGACTAAGTTGACCAGAAAGGGTCAGACGTTTGTTTGGGATGTTGAATGTGAGAAAGGATTTCAAGAGCTGAAGAGGAGGTTGACAAGTGCTCCGATCTTAATTTCGCCAAATCCGACTAAGTCTTTTTTTGTGTATTGTGACGCATCATTAATGGGATTAGGTGGTGTGTTGATGCAAGATAAGCAGGTGGTGGCTTATGCTTCGAGACAATTGAAAGTACATGAAAGGAATTATCCGACCCATGATTTGGAGTTGGCAGCTGTTGTGTTTGTTTTGAAATTGTGGAGGCATTATTTATATGGTTCTCGGTTTGAGGTGTTCAGTGATCACAAAAGTCTGAGGTATCTCTTTGATCAGAAAGAGTTGAATATGAGGCAGAGGAGATGGTTAGAGTTTCTGAAGGATTATGATTTCGGTTTGAATTACCATCCTGGTAAGGCAAACATTGTGGCAGATGCGTTAAGCAGGAAGTCCTTGCATATGTCGATGTTAATGGTTCGTGAATTGGATTTAGTGGAACAATTCAGAGACTTAAGTTTAGTATGTGAAACTACTCCGGATAGTGTGAAGTTGGGCATGTTGAAGCTGACTAGTGGTATTTTGGAAGAGATTCGAAATGGACAGAAATCTGATGTTGGTTTAGTTGACAAGTTGACATTGATCAACCAAGGCCAAGGAAGCGAGTTCCGGGTTGATGAGAATGGTGTTATGAGATTTGGTAATAGGGTGTGTGTTCCGGACGTTGCTGAGATTAGAAAGAGTATTTTAGAAGAAGGACACAGTAGTGGATTGAGTATTCATCCTGGTGCTACTAAGATGTACCATGATTTGAAGAAGTTGTTTTGGTGGCCGGGAATGAAAAAGGAAATTGCTGAGTTTGTATATGCTTGTTTGGTTTGTCAGAAGTCGAAAATCGAACATCAGAAACCGTCAGGATTAATCGAACCGTTGTTTGTTCCGGAATGGAAGTGGGATGGAATCTCTATGGATTTTGTGTCTGGTTTGCCAAGGACAGCGAGGAATTGTGATTCTATCTGGGTTATTGTGGATAGGTTGACAAAATCTGCTCACTTTATTCCGATAAGAATGGATTATCCGATGGAGAGGTTGGCGGAATTGTATGTGGAGAAGATTGTGAGTTTGCACGGTATTCCTTCTAGTATTGTGTCGGATCGAGATCCGAGGTTTACATCTAAGTTCTGGACGGGATTGCAAGAAGCTTTGGGTACTAAGTTGCGTTTAAGTTCCGCTTATCACCCGCAGACAGATGGTCAGACGGAAAGAACGATTCAGTTGTTAGAGGATTTGCTGAGAGCTTGTGTGTTGGAGAAAGGTGGAGCTTGGGATAGTTATCTACCATTGATTGAGTTTACCTACAACAATAGTTTTCATTCGAGCATTGGTATGGCTTCGTTTGAGGCATTGTACGGTAGGAGGTGTCGGACACCGTTGTGTTGGTATGAATCTGGAGAGAGTGCTGTGATCGGACCGGAAATTGTCCAACAGACTTCGGAAAAGATTAAGATGATTTAGGAGAAGATGAGAACTTCTCAGAGTCGTCAGTCAGAAAAGCTATCATGATAAGAGGAGGAAAGATCTCGAGTTTAGTGAAGGAGAGCATGTGTTTATGCGGGTTACTCCGATGACTGGTATTGGTCGAGCCTTGAAGTCAAAGAAGTTGACTCCACGTTTTATTGGTCCGTTTCAGATTACCAAGAGAATTGGGAAGGTTGCATATCAGATTGCTTTGCCGCCGTCACTTGCAAATTTGCATGATGTTTTCCATGTATCTCAGCTGAGGAAGTATGTTACTGATCCGTCTCATGAGATTCAGATAGATGATATTCGTGAGAGAATTTAATCATAAAGCGGTGCTGCGAATTGAGGATCGGTTGAAACAGTTTGAGGCAAAGAGATCGCATTGGTAAGAGTGGCTTAGGGAGGACCGAGATGGGAATGTCACTGGGAGCTGGAGAGTCAGATGAAGGACTCATATCCCGAACTTTTCGCCTAAGGTATGTTTTCGAGGACGAAAACTCTTTTTAGTAGGGGAGAGTTGTGACACCCCAATTAATTTGAATATCAAATAATTATAATTTTTAATTATTAATTTAATTAGGAAATATAATTACTAATATTTTGGATTAATGGAATTAATTAATTTAACAGGAAGTGGAATTAGTGGTGGTGTGAAGGGTAAGTGAGGGTTTGAGGAGTAAAAGGCTCTACTCACATTAATTATGTTATTTTTATTATGTTAGAATAATAAAAGGAATAAAAGAAGGAAAAGAGGAAAAAAGGATCTTTTTGGAGAAAACTCACAATACGTGGAATTGAGAAGAGGAGAAGGAAGGAGAAAAGCCAATTCGTGTCAGAAGTCGAAGAGCCCACAAGGTAAGGGGTGATTTCGATTAGTTATTTCGTATTATCGGTTTTGAATTCGACCGTATATATCATAGCATGTTAGGAAATCTCAGTTTAGGAATTTCTAGGTTTCCATAGTAGTATACCTATTTGTGTCGGATTGTGTCGGATTGTAGAGAATCCATTAATTCGTGTAATATAGGATCAATAATGATGAATAAAACATGTTATATTGTATGTTATTAGTGATGAATGAGTGATTTTATGGTGTCGGAACGTGTGGGCACGTTTTGGAAAGAGTAAGAAAATGATTTTGGGAACTGTTGCTGTCAAACTGCGTTTTTATTCTGTTGTGGTTATGGTATTTTTCCGCTGTTTAAGACATGGTCTTAATTTGATTGAATTATTTGAATGATGATCCTCAGTGTAGCATTACTACTGTATATTGGAAGTTTTATTTTATTTCATAATTGTGACATCCCTTGTTCCGTGTTAACTCTGATGGAATGTGTCTTTAATCATTGATATAATTAGTATTATTCGGGGTATTTTAGAAGGGGTGTTACAGTATCCCCCATAATAGGTGTTATGGTACACTGAACTGGGTTAACAATTAAGTGTGTTCTTTACTTTTATGCACTATGTTAATCATATATCTTGTCGTTGTGTGTTTGTTCGAAGAAAGGTGTCTCGACATCTTTTGGGACATCTGTGATGTGAAAACCATGACTTTAGATATTGAATTTTGTCGTAATTAACAACAAGATTCACAACAAGTACTGCGGTGAGCATGGATCAAATGGGTATTATTTACAAGTGAGTACCATGGGCAGATGGGAGATTGAGAAATTGTCTTGAAACAACGACTTCGGGTTATGGAAAATTAAGATGCAAGAAATTTTTATTGAAGAGAAGTGTATTGATGCTTTGTAGAGTTAAGCATTAATGCCTGTAGGTCTTACACAAGTACAGAAGACCGAGATGGTGGATAAGTCCAAAAGTTCTGTTATTTTGTGTCTTGGGGATAAAGTTTTAAGAGAGGTCTCCATGGGAGTAAGCTATAATTTCTATATGGGAAAATCTTGAATCATTGCATATAACTACGTATTTGGCTCACAGGTTGTGTATGAAACAACAACTGCATTCATTTCGAATGGTGGAGCATAAATCCATAGTTTTGCAGCTAACATAATTTCACAAGATTATTGATGATCTTTAGAATATTGAAGTGAAGATTGATGCTGAGGACAAGGCTTTACTTTTGTTGAGTTCATTACCCATATCCTTTGAGCACTTTAAGGTTTCCCTTCGTTATGGTAAGGAAGGTACTATTACTTTGGATGAAGTCCAGACAGTGGTGAAATCCAAGAATTTTCAAAGTCGAAAGATGTGAAGATTGAAGATTGAAGATAATGGCGAAGGTTTAAATGTGTCAAGAGGAGGAGGTGAGCTTAAAGGGATGTCAAAATCAAAGAGGTCTAACATGTCAAAGGTAAAATATTTTAATTTTCACAAAACCAGTCACTTTAAAAGGGATTGTTATTAGAGAAACGTCAACGGATATTCAGTTCAAGTTGCAGTTCCCTTGGGTGAGGAAAGTTATGAGGATGACGATGTACTAGTATTATCGAGTTGGGAAATTGAAAATAGTTGGGTCATTGAATCATTTTTATCTTATCAATGTGTCCAAGAATAGAATATGTTGAAACTTTGAAGATGATGCAAGGTGGAGTAATTCACCTTGGTGATAAAAAGTGCTTGCAAGGTTCATGGTATTGGTACATCCAGACATAAAATTTTTGATGATTGTGAACTCCTTATTCACAATTAGAGTCATTTTCCAGAACTCAAGAAAAATTTGTTATCTATAAGTATGTTTAATGATCTCGGCTATTGTACTAGAGTTGAATATAAAGTGTTGAAGATTTTGCGTGATGAATTTATTATTGCTAAAAGGGTCTAAAATATATGGTCTAATATATTTTGGAAGGTTTAAATGTTGTTCATTCATCATTAAATAGTGGAGGGTTTCATGACAAGGAATAACTATTGGATTTGGGTTTAAGGCGTTATAAATGTCTTGAGAAAGTTTCAGAGGAGTATAATGAATTTTGCAGAAATCAAGGAATAAAAATGCATGTCACCGCTGAGTTTTTTTTTAGTTTTTGGGGGAAGATCTGAAGATAAAACAACTTACTTGTTCGGTAGAGAATTTCTTTAGGGGGAGAATAGTGAAAACCAAGGGATAAATATGATAAAACCTATAACAGAGAAAATTTAGTTTGAGGTGGAGTTTCCTACTAAGGATGCTAGTAGTGGTGAGGGAACGGTTACAAATATCTCTGATTATCATTTGACTAATGATAAGGTAATGAAGGTTATTGTAACATCTCAAAGGGACATTTATGCTAGTCTGGGATATTATATTTTTAATGTGGTTGAAGGACTGCAAAATAAAAAGAAGAAAAACCTCCAGGGAGGCATTTTAAAAAAGTGGAGTCAATGGTGGTTGAAAAATGGCACTTGTAAGCTTGTTTTATTACCTAAGTAGAAAATAGTAATTGGAAACAAATGTGTGCAAGTGGCGAGATCAAGATTTAAGGATTGTTTGAATTTGATCAAAGTTATGGATTAGAGTATCAACTTGGTAAAGATCAACAATATGTTGTTGATGGTTAAATTGGTATCAACATATTTTAAATTCAAGGTGGAGACTGATGTAATGTGCCTTAAAATCTTTGCTCACAAAGAGTAAGAAAACATGTTTGAGATTACTAAATATCAGGAAGCCAAAAAATAATCTGATCTGAGCGGTTCATGGGCATCGAACTCGGTCGGTTTGGTTCATTTATCCATTTATTAATGTTAGAATATTTTATATGAATTTGAAGATAATATAAATTAATATAAAAAGATATTATAAGATATATATTTATAATATTTTATGAGTTATTATAAGATATATATATATATATATATATATATATATGTATACACTTGTTCATGCATCATTTCTCAGTATTAAAACCACAACTATACACAAAATTCTTCATCATCTTCATTTCCTCATTGCATAGATACAACAACTACACATAAAATCATTTTTGTTTTTTGATCTTTAGATAGTTTGATAAGGTCCAATTAGGATTTAGTGTAATCAATTGGATTGTAAATTCAATGGGGGTTTCAAGATAAATCTATTTGGGGTTTTCTTCCAAGATCAAGGATTAATTTGGGATTTTTGCATAATATTGCACAATTTGGACTTAGCCGAGTGAAAACTTCGACAAACAAGGGTTTCTGTCAAAGAAACAATGGTAACCGGAGGATCATTTTTGTAATATTGAGTCACCATACATTCAAAAATTGGATTTATCCGAGCAAAGGCTTTGAATAACGAGAGTTATGTCAAAGGAGTAACGATAAACGAAACATCAAATTAGAAGTATCGGGTTACTTGGTTGAGCTCAAGATGAAGGTGAGAGAAAATTTAGGATCCACATCAAACATAGGGTTTGGAGGGTTTTATTGCTACTTGTTCTCTTGTAATTAACATTTTGCAAAGATTAATTTTCATTAACTCGATTTCGAGTGGAATTGGCGGCAGACGTATCCATAGCGAGGCCAATTGAGAAACTTCCTAAACAACTTTCTAATGTGGTTTATATACAAACGTAGTTGTTGAAAATATATTGATTGTTTATCTTATTTTACGTTATTAGTTCCATCATTCTAATGCATATCCAATCTTTTTGATAACAATTTGGATATACGATTGTCGATCCATATTTGTTTCCAGGCGCCATAGATAAAACCTTTTTAAAACAAAACTTTAATTTGAAAATTTCATTTGCTATCTATTTAACCCCCTCTTCTAGATCGTTGTCTATCATCTAACAAATATTATATAATGATCTAGTGTCATCATGAACCCAATGAAGACATCTATCATCACATGTTTCCTTTTTCGCGCAGTGAAGTGAGCCACATAGTTTCCATAGAGACTAGTCCATAGATTGACACTTCAACAAGCAGAGAGTTTAACCAGAGTCTTGTTGACCCGTTCATAGTGCAAAAAGATTTCACTTCTTCGCCTCACCAGTGTGGTAGTAATTCAAGAGATCATCAAAATGTTTGTTTGAATCTCCCTTTCCGTTAAAATTATTTAGCTTCAAATTTTTTTCTATATATTTTTGTATTTAGATGTCAAGAATGCGAGTAGAAAGAGGATGTTTTTGTTGGTTATTGATCAGAGGCATCTCCATGTGTTCTTTGTGGAAAAACATGACTACCACGACCTCCTTAAAGAATGTGAGGAAGAGTTTGTTTCCTATAGGTATTTTGATGACTCAGTGATCTCAGAGTTACATCCCAATAAGAGGCAGACAACTTGAAGACGATTGTATAAATCCTCTGGGAGACGGCTTCCAGAGAGGTATTTCTCTTGGATTCACGTTTTTCAAGCTTTCTTGGAGTTGAAGTAACAATCTTCCCCTTCACTAGGTACTTCAACTTCTAATGTAGGGTAGAGGTAACAACGCCTGCCCCATGAATCCAAGGGCGTCAGAGCAGGAAAGAATAAGATGGACGAATGTCCATCACAAAGAAAGTAGAATCAAAAGTCTAGGAACCCACTTTGATCGGTAGGTTGAGCTCTCCAAGTACTATTCTCTTTGAACCATCAAAATATCTTACGATTATGCCACTGGGTTTCATGAAAACTTCTTCAGAATCAAGTATGTCGAGAGCACTCTTCGGTAGGACATTCAGAGCAGAGCCATTATCCACCAATATGTGAGACAACGTAGTGACCTTACACCCTATAGAAATGTGCAAGGCTTTGTTGTGTTTCCTTCAGGTAGGAGTTATATCAGAATCAGAAAAGCCCAAACCACTACCTACGGTCAGGCTTGCAATCCAACTTTCAAATTGGTCAGCAAAAGTGTCTTGCTGTATCTGGGCATTCTTCAGAAATTTCACCAAGGCTTTAGCATGAGCCTCAGAGCACAACAACAGTGTTAACATGGAAATATTGGACGGGGTTTGTCCCAAATGCTCCACAATATTGTAATCGCTTTTCTTAATGATCTTCAAAACTTCTTCCAATTCTTGCTTGGAGGTATCTTCAGCAACTTCCTTTGGTACTTCTGTCTGAGCAGGTTGAGTCACTTTCTCTTTCCCGCGAGCCTCGGGAGTTGTTTCAATAGAAAGAATGTGAAATGGTGCAGTAGTATCTTTTGGAGGAGAGATATCTAGAGAAAACATTATTCCGGTTTTGGTTACTTTGTTTGATCTAGTGATATTGTCGGCATCAAGATTCGTAGCTTCAACTGTACTATCTTCAATGGTTAATGGGTCTTGCTTGATGCCATAATAGTAAACTTCAGCTCCATAATTCCAAGGTATAGCTTTTTTAGAGGAATATGGACTTGTTCTGGGCGAGGTAATAATAAGAGGTGCCACTCTAGGCGAATATATGTAGAGGTGATGCTTATTGTGTTCACATTAGCATATTCTTCGGGATAGTCATCATTTCCCCATATGTTTGCCTTGATATCTTTGATTTCAATCTTGTAGCTCTCAGGGGCATTATATTTCACCATGAAATCAAATTTCCCACTTGGATTCTATCATACCCCAATTTTTGACCTAAGATACCACCTCACATATGCATTATTGCATCACTAACAGTTTCAGAACAAAATAGATCGTGCGTGGCTTCTAGAAGTCAAAGTCAGGGTTTCTTCAAAATTTCATCTGTTCAAGATGTGATCAATTAGGGTTTGAGTTTCCACTCACCTCAATTGATCTATCTTAATCAATCATCAACATTTGATCTTCAGATTCCCAACTTCTTCTCATGATCTATCATGAATCGACCAATTAGGGTTTTTATCGAGGATAGTGAATCATTGAATTTATGCTCAATGAATGACCTATTTGCTTGGATATTGATCTTTATATCTTCAATACAACATCTTGACCTAATTTCTTGATTCAAAACATTACAAAAGTCCATGTTTCTTCATCAGACAAATTCTGAACCATCTGATGAAAATTCATCTTCTCAAAAAAGTCAAACTTTGACTTTTGGTCAACTTTTTCAAGACCAAACTTTTTCAATCATAAAAAAATTTCAAATGATCCATCATGATCATAAAAAATCAAGAAATGTGAAAAAGTCAACAAAAAGTCAAGATTTGAAAATTTTCTAACACTTTCTAGGCCATTTTTCACCTAGATCCATTTGGATTCAGAAAAAACTCAAAACATGAAAGTTGTAGCCCTTGTTACAAGCTTTCCAAAATATCCAAGAACTTGAAAAAACACTTTGTGTAGCTAACGTTTTGAAAATTAAACTTAGAGCTCCATAACCATGAATTATAAGTCATTTTTCAAGAACTTTGAGTCATTTTTTCACAAACTCTCTTTCTAGAAGCCTTGTCATCACTTAGAGGCAGATTATAACTGATAAATATCTGTTTTGAATGATTGAGGAGAGGATTGGATCAAGGAGAAAAACTTGACCATGGTTAAGAAAGTTACTTTTGCATTAAATGCAAAAGATTCCATTTTACCTTTTAACCAAGTTGCAAGTTTCCTTCAATGATAACTTTGCCAAATCATTCAGATTTCTTGACCTATAAATAGAGGTCATTTCCTCATTTTCAAACTACACCAAAGCTATCATAATCAAGCTTTCACTCTTTCTTTCTTGAAATTCAAGTTTCTAAGTTATAAGAGGGAATTTTTGCAATCTCCAAATCTTGCAAAATTTGAGTGAACTTAAGTTTCTAACATGTTCTAAACATCATTTAGAAGTAGTTTAAAACTTAAAAACATCATAAGAAGTGACCAAACTCAGAATCATAATCAAAAAATCAAAAGCTTGCAAATGATGCCTTAACTTGCCATCTCCAAATTTGCTCGTGCTAACTTTGATTTAACACTTCAAACACCTTCCATACACTTCATAGAAGTAATCCAGATCATCATCACTGACCTGTAACAACTCTAAATCCAAAATCAAAACTCACTTCAAGTGGTTGCAAGTTGACTTGGTCAGAGAGTTCTAGACATCCTCAGGACAAACTAAGGGTAGGAACACATTCAGGGAGCTTCAAGGAAGCTAAAGCAATCATCATTTTGCATCTGGAAGTAGCCAAACTCGAACTGGTATTTTATACCAAGAGGTAAGTTTTTCAAACTCTGAATCCTCAATTCATGCACTTTTAACTTTAAATTTGAAAAGGAAAATGTAGATATCCAATCACTAAAGCTATCTGGGTTGTTAATTTGAACTAAAATCAACTGAGTTTGAAGAATTAATCATTTTTTCAGTTAGGGTTCAAATTGTGATTGTTAAAATTCACGTTAATCTTTGATTAATAATTCCAACAAAATACATGTCTGAAATCGTGGCAAAAATCTAGATGAAATAGCATTTTGAACTTTTAAAATTGATTAAAAAATGAAGAAGTTCAAATTCCCAGCCATGGCCATGTCGCACTCTGTCTCAGCGAAGAAGATGATGTGATTTCCAATTTCTGAAGCTAGACTTATAATATATATTTCTAGTTTAAGTTAAATAAACGGATGTATAGCCACCCCAGTGGTAGTCAGCACGCTTCTCATGTCACTTGCCTTGCCAAAGGTCCAGGGTTCGAATCCCCCTGGAACCTTTTTTTATTAAAAGGAATTGCACGCTTTCTGGAACTTGTTCTCCAGAAGTGCTTCTAAAGTTTCTGCCCCCAGAAACTCCCCTATTACACTATCTCCAGAAGTACTTCTAGTACTTCTGTCCTTAGAAACTTGAAGTTTCTAATGTTTCTAGCCCAGAAACAGCCAGAAACCCCTTCTCATGCCCAGAAGCGCCCCAGAAGTTGCTAGCAATACGCTCCAGAAGCCAACCAGAAGCAGCATGCTAGGCAACACGCTCCAAAAGCCAATGCTTCTCACCTTCCAGAAGCAAGCAGCTTCTGAACCCCTTCTTTTCTCCAACTTCTAGACTCATTTTTTCAAACTTCCATTTTTCAAAACAACTTTTAAATGTTTTTTTTCAAACTTTTTCAAAACAATTTCTGAACCTTTCAGAAATGCAATTTCTGGACTTTTTTTTCAAAACTTTCATTTTCTTTAAAATTACTTCTAAACAAGGTAATTAAATGACAAGTTTAACAAATGTCTCAATGAAA
The DNA here is from genome assembly GCA_021764765.1 of Vicia sativa. Lineage (NCBI taxonomy): Eukaryota > Viridiplantae > Streptophyta > Magnoliopsida > Fabales > Fabaceae > Vicia > Vicia sativa. The sequence goes on along the minus strand of CM038793.1, from coordinate 57,763,375 downwards.
AATCTTCATTTCTAAGCTAAATGTCCAAGGTTCAAACATCCTTAGGACCAAAAAAAAATCTTTTTTTTCTCAAGTTTCTAGCAAACTTCTCATTTTGAGATGATTTTTTGCACACTTGTCTTTAATATGCCTATTTTATGATTATGTCAAAAAAAATCCAAAAAAAAATATTTTATTTTGATTATATTTTCATTAAGTAAAAAATGAGACATTTTAAGTATTTCTTAATACTTTTCAAAGATGTTTTCTTTCAAACTTTCAAACTTAAAATATTTTTTTCAAAACTTCTTGTGAAAATACTTCACTTTTCAAAAATCATTTTCAAAACCTTTTTCAAAACATTTCAACAAACTTACACTTTTTTTTCCATGATCGACTCGATTTGAAGATAAAATCGAACCATTTTTTTCCTCGAATTTCTCAATTGATCATGGGCCTCCCTCACGGTGTAAGTCCCAACCCTCCTATGTACATATTCATTGACTTGTACATAAACACCCCTTCGCGTACATATTCATTCCCTTGTACACATTCAAACTTGTAAATAGTCAAGTTACACTTGTTTAAACGCTCGTTTTATACACTTGTTTATATTTCCTTCATAAACTCCTGTGAATACATATCACACACTTGTTCATATAACTGTTCAGTTATAACATAACAATTAGCCTAATAACTAGGTTCCCTTTAGCCTCCTCTTGGGCTTTGTACAAGATAACTCATTTAGTGATTTAGCCTCCTCTTAGGCTTCATATAAGAAAACTTATTTATTGAGTTTAGCCTCCGATTAGGCTTCATATAAGACAACACTCCCCTACTGAGTTAGCCTCCTCTTGGGCTTCGTTCAAAAGAACTTCTCATTGAGTTTAGCCTTCTCTTGGGCATCAAACAAGAAAGAGACCAGGAAATCTCTTAACAGCCTCCTATTGGACTTCCAATACAAAGAATCACCCGCGCTAGGATAGAACCCTGAGAGTATGATTTCCCGGTGAAATCACTCTTGAATCCTAAGAGGATGGTTTCCCGGTGAAACCACTCTTAAAGCAAAAGCCAGCCATACCCTATAGCTTCCTCATGAGCTTCATACAAGGACCCTCGATGACCCTCGGAATGCCTTCTCTTGGGCTAACAATACAAGGACCCTCGATGACCCTCGGAATGCCTCCTCTTGGGCTTACAATACAAGGATCCACAGGCTTCTTAAAAGCTTCCCCCTAATCCAATCATTTTCTCCTAGAGATTTAGACACTTATCATCTCTATGGAAGAAGTATCTCATATATCACATCACATACAATCAAATACTTTTCAAACACTTTTCAAACAAAAACATCTCTTAATCTGTATGTAGTAACGCTTGTACACTCAAGGAAAACACCCAATGCTTAAAATTAAAAGATTCAATCATTTTTCAAACATATTTCTTAACTCGTAAGTGGTAACGCTTGTACAATCAAGTAAAACACCTATAACTTACGATGAAAGATTTAATCAATCAAACTTTCAAAATGTATGTGATGAAATAGATTAGATACATTTTTCATTAAGATGACATTTGTCGTTGTCTCTTAATAACACCAGTTCCTTCCACTAGCATAAGTGGGAACTACGATTGCTCTGACTTTCTCAACCTCCCTTTGAGAATACGTGGGCACAAGGTCCCATCCTTGGCGAGCATACTTCTATCTCCCTCAAACCAAACAAAACCATAGTTCCCTTTAGATCCGAGCTACAAATGCTTTGATTCCCATTAAGGGATATGTATGCAGAAGATCCCAATGATCTTTGCGAGCACAATAATAACAAAACCTAGGATCCCACATAAACTACATTTCTTAAAATCCAAAGGAGAAACTTTCCCAAGAATAGAAATAGCAAATTAAAACACACAAACATATCAAACTATTCATATATAAAGCTATAGATAACTATATATATTTAGGGTGCCACATCTATTCCCTTTATATAACAAACCCCCTTGCTCGGAATCTCCCCAATGCGTTACGTCTAGTTCGCGCTAGTCGTAATGCATATCATATCAATTGAGGGTATTGCAGCTTTCCCCTTTTTCAGAATCATTTTTCTTGTATTGGAAATAATAAAGCTTGATGCTCGCGACATCTTTATAAACAAATCAAAAGAGTAAATCGTTTCGAGCCAGAGAATCTGAATTCCGATTCAATTCCCCCACGCGTCACTTTTTAACGCGAACAGCTTCCCCAAGGTATCCCAGACTTCTGGTATGGCTTTGCTTACGTCTTCGATTTTCAGGCTTTTGGAAAAATCTTCGCACAAACTTTCTACTGACGGAATTTTCAGGAATAGAACTTCTCGGTTGTATATCAGGCGTTGGACACTTTTCTTCAACCAGGAACATCCATTGGGTTCGGACGCGCAGTAATAGCAGTTGTCAACGCATCCTGGAAATAGACCAGCTTGTAGCAGATTCTTCATGACAATCATCAAGGGAGTGGTTAACTCATTCACAGCAAAGACATATGAGTCGTTATCTATGGAGTTGGTACTCTTGCCTTGGTCGGGCATTGGTGCGTTGATCACATTTGGAGTTTCGACAGGAGAACCAAATTCAATTTCCTGAGCTTCAATCATGTCTTGGTTCTTATTCTTCAAGTCCCAACAGATGTTGGTGTCGTGCCCTAGTCTATTGGAGTGGTATGAACACCTTGCATTTGGGTTGTACTTCAGAGAGGATGTATTGACATGTCGAGGAGTATCTTTCAAAGTAATCATCTCTTCTTTCAGCATGTGTTGTAATGCTTGAGACAACGACATGTTGATCTTCGTAAATTGTCTTCTTGGCGTTATATGTCTACGCGTATTGTCTTTTTTAGGTTGCACTGGTGTGGGATTGGAGATCAGAACGGCCCCCACAGATTGATGGAGATCACCTTTGTCACAGTTCTTCTGACCATACACAACATTGGCTTCTTTCTTCCCACCAAAAGATCTATTCGCAACATTTGAAGATGTATCGACTTGAATCTTTCCACTCTTGATTCCAGCTTCAATATGCTCTCCTGTCAATATCAGCTCGGTGAATCCGACTGAAGAGTTTCCAATTAGATGATTGAATAATGTGCATGTCAGTATTCCCATGAACATGTGAACAAATTCCCTATTAGACAAGGGTGGCTGGACTCTGCATACTGGATCTCTCCATTTCTGGGCATACTCTTTGAACTTCTCATCACGACCCATAGACATATTCTGCAGTTGCATGCGGGTTGGTGCCAATTCAGCATTGTACTGGTACTTTTTGTAGAAAGTATCTGCCAAATCATTCCAAGTATGAATATGAGTATTCTCTAGCTGATAATACCATTCTAACTGTGCTCCGGACAGGCTCTCTTGAAAGAAATGCAACCATAATTTCTTGTCATCAGTGTGGGGTTGAATATTCAGAACATAGGACTTCAGATGAAGCTTCGGCCAAGAAATGAAATCGTACTTAGCAAAAGTAGGAACTTTGAACTTGCGGGGAATCACCACTCCAGGAACCAGGCTCAAATCATCAAAATTCAATCCTGACATTTTTAGATTCTCCACAGCATTCAGACGATCTTCAAGTTGCTTATACTTCTCCTTGACAGGAGGATACTGCTCGCTCATATAGTATTCTCCTTCTTCCTCTTGAGGCTCATGATGGCTTCCTTCATTTTCCTTGATACATCCTTCAGTTTCGCCGCTCTTGTATGAGAATTCAAGCTGTCTAACTACCTTGACTGGACCTCTGAACCTTTTCCCCATGTTGAGAATACCAGCAATCTTCTTCCTTTTCTTCTTCATGATTAGCTCTTTCAAATCTTTTTGTCCTTGGGCCAAGTTGGTGAACATTTCTTGGAAATGAGCGTTCTGAGCCTGGAAATCTTTGGCAGTTTGTTCGAGAGCCATTTCTGCTGAAATAAACAGCGAGAGAATAAGAAAACTGGTCTTCAGTGTACCTATTATGAAATTATATGCTATGATGTGCAATGTTATGCAATATTTTCAAGGACCTTAGGAATTTAAATTTGGTAAAAAAGCACGAACAAACTTTTTATTAGTTTGATCAGTAATACAAAAGAAAGTTTAAGTATAAAAATAAAACTCCTAATGCTTAGGCATCCCATGGACGCTTCCTCTTTGTGTTGACATAGGTGTTAATGATTTGTTCCTCGTGAAGTAGCTTTGTCATATCTAACACTCTTTTCTTGCTTGCATAGCATTGAGCTTCAAAAGTATCCCTTTCTTCTTTAAGTTGAATCCAAGATCTCTTCAATTCTTCGAAACCAATTGGCATGTCTGGATGAAGAATGGTGTAAGATTCATCGCCTTTGCTAAAAACATCCATAATTACTGGTAGCATAGGAGCATATGGCATTATGAGGTTTTGAGGACAAGCCAACACCCATTTAAGGTAAGGTTCCTAAGGAATGTAATTTTACGCCCCATGGTCTTGGTATCAGTTTTCTTCACCATGCCCTAAGCATGCACAAATCTTCGACGGTGACCTTGGAGATTGTTGTCGTAGTCAAATATAATTCCTTGGATAAGTATATCATGAGGACCATATCTTCGAGCATAACCAAATTGTCGTAGCGCTAGAGAAGAGTTGTAAGTGATACCTCCCCTTATGCAAAGGAGTGGTACATTAGGGAATTCTCCATAACTCTCAATGAAAGTGAAGTCCTTTTGAGAATAGAGACACCAACGGATATCCGAATGAGAGAGTGACATCATCCTTTGAGTCCAATTCAACCCTTTCTCATTCTTCATCACTGATCGAGGAATGTGTGGAATAAACCACTTGGATAATAACGGTATACAACACATGAGAGTTCCTTTTATTTTCATAGTACGAGTGTGAAGAGAATGCAGAATATCTCTGATCAGGGTAGGAACATGATTATGAGTGAGGAATATCTTGATGGCATTCACGTCTATGAACTGATCTGGATTAGGGAATAACACCAAACCATAGATTAGTAAAGCTAAAATATCTTCGAAAGCGTGGAAAATCACAGCCTTCAAGAATTCTCGAGCCTTGTTTATCAGAAATTTAGCAAGCAATCTCATAACTCCACTTCTTGTTTCCCAATTAGCTTCAACGTCTGAGCGTTTTAGATGTAAAGCTGTTGCAATGTCTTCAAACTTTGGAACTTTTTTTGAACTGGTGAACGGTATCTGATCGAGGATGGGTATACCAAGTAGCTTAGAGAATTCTTCCATTGTAGGTACCAACTGATAATTTGGGAAAGTATATCAGTGATGTTTTGGATCAAAGAACTGGAATACGATGCTCATCATATCTTCTTCAAAACTAAAGGTAATCAAATCAAGTAGATAACCATGTCCTTTGATGAATTGAGCGTGGTCAGGAAGTTGTGAGTGTAATACGGTGGGAGAACTGACTTGTTTGTTTTGCGTTTTATCGCAAATGTTGCGGATAACAAGAGTCTCCACCGACTTTTCTTTTATCCAATTAAGGGAAGGCAAAAAGAACAGGAAAAGACCTTCGTTAGATTCTGAGTACGGGAGGCAGTTATGAAAAGGGAAGGTATTAACACCTTTTCCATTCGTAGTTATCTACGAGCTCTTAATTGCTTAGATCACTTTATAAATTGCTTTCTGTGTGTGTGTTTGAAAAGATGTTTTTGAAAAGGCATTTCTCTTTGACTTCGTAATGATTCTCGCTGGAATGTATACGAAGTGTTTGGAAAAGTATTCAACTTTGTAATGATTCACGCTGGAATGTATACAAAGTGTTTGAAAAGATTTTTAAAAGTAAGTGTGAGGTGTGAAAATTATTTTGATAGAGAAAGAAATTAAAAGTCTATTACCTACTCAGCATGGTCGTTTCCATGTTATTTTGCTTTCCTTTAGGGTAGCGCTATCCATACCATTAGTTGGTAGGTAACTCTATCCGTTGGATGTAAAGGGACATTCGTAGGGTCATCGTATGGTCAAAGAAGGCAACATATAGGGATACCTTAGCATATTCGAAGGGACGATCATCAGTTTTCGTAGCCAACAATCGAGAGACGAGATCATGTATTCGTAGGCAACATCGAGGGTCATCGAGGGTTATTTTTGTAATAACGTAAATCCTACGTTATTACAAAAATAACCTTGCGACCTATACATCGATTTCTAATATTTAAATGCGAAATAAAAGAAATAAATTGCAAGAAAAATGTCTAATGATAAAAGAAAATATCTAAACCCTAATTGCAAAGGAAAAATATTTTTTGATATTTTTTTGATTGATTTTAATGTAGAAAAAACCTAATTTTAAGTAAATTATTAATTAATTATGAAAAATAATTTAAATTGTGAGAAAAATAAATTATTTTTATGTCAAAAATTAATTAAATGTTTAATTAACCTAAATCTGAAATTAAAATATTTTTGTAATTTTTGAAAATAGTTTGATTAATTTTGAAAAGAAAATTAAATGAAATTAAGAAAAATAAGAAAAAATAAGAAAAGTTTGAAGAGTGAGAAAAAAGAAAGGGGGTCACCAAGGATCGAACCCAGGACCCCCAGGTTATACCCTGCACACATTACCATCTGAGCCAGCTGCGTTAGTTGTCATAGGAATGCAACCATTGGATTATATGCGTTGAAACGTTCTGTTTGAATTTTTAACATAAGTCAAGTTATGGGTCCCATGTATTATTGAGTGAGCCAATCAGATCGCGCCATCATGCCACGCACGCGGTCAAAGGGTCTCCGCCTGAGACGTCACCGGAGCTAGGGCTCCGGTCATCTTCTCTGACCTGCATAAAACCCAAAAACCTGCAAAATGCATCAATTTCCAAAAACTAAAAACCCAGATCAACTATATTGGACCCTACGATCACGATGGTGAAGTTTGTTTGTCTCAAAGCTGCCTGTATCGTGGAATCTGAAGCTTTGTCAAAAATATGCCCTAACAATGGCAGATTGTGTTCTGGCCATTAAAAACTTCATGCGATCGTTCTAAACTGTACCATAGCATCTCAGGAAAGCATTAGTAGCATTAGTTCAATCAAAAACACGATAATATTTAAAATACGAAAAACAAAAGTTTAAGGCAAACGGAGTTCATGATGTATGCGATTCAAGGAGTTTTAGCAATGGTTATGGATCCATACTTACTCAGTATTACCTCAGGAGCATGATGGAGTGCTTGAAAGTGATTGAAAGTAGACAGAAAATAGGATATGAATTTGAAAGTTATCTTGAATTTTTGTGAACTTCAGGTTTGGTACTTGAGGCTAGGGTTTCGTGTGCTTGGCTTCTGATCTTGTCATATATATAGAGAGCTTCCAATTAGGTCAAGAATAATGAAGGAATATATTGCTTTGAATGCCAAAATATTTCCTTGAAAATTTTATCAAAATAGATCTTTCTTGCCTTTACTCCTCATGCACGAATTTGGCAACCTTTTATGGGCTTCCTTGGTCCTCAAGAAAAGTAGAAACCAAGCCCAACTTGTAATGATCTTACTCTTTGCATTTTATTTAATTAAAATTGAATTTTAATCATTAAATTCAAAAATAAATTAAATAAATGATGAGGAGGCGTGTAAATGGACATGGAGATCATGGATAATGTCAAGATCAAATTTGGATCATAAAATCTTAGGCCCATTTGAAAAATATTTGTATTTGCTAGGTATTTTCCTTTGTCCACCTCCTCAAAAATGTCAAACTTGCACAATTTTTATATTGCTCAATTTTCAACATTTTTGAGTGTTCTTGGACTTTTTAGAAAGCTCAAGATGTCCTCTAAACACTCCTTTTGGTTTCATCTTCATTGAAGTTTCCATGTTCATGAACCATTTTTTGCAAAAAGATGACTTTTTGTTGACTTTTAAAAGGACCTATAATGTTTTGATCCATAACTTTCAAATGAAGCATTTTTTATCAAAGATTGTGAGACATGAAGTTGTAGAGAATTGAATTCCATTAAAAATGAGCTTTGGTGGAAAAATTTATGATAAAGTATGTGAAAGTTATGCTTGGTCAAAGTTCTATTTGACTTTTGTCTGAAAAACCCTAATTTGGAAACTTTGACTTTTGATCAAATCTTGACTTTCCTTGAGAAATCATGACCAAACCTTGATCAAATGATTAATATTACTTCAAAATATTGATGTTGACCAAAAACTATGAAGTTTGACTGTATGTTGACCACACTTGACTTTTTGTCCTATATAGTTGATTTTCAACCATCTGAGCAATTGGATGAGCAAATTTGACTTGTAAAGCTTGAAGCTTGGCATGGTGATCCCTTGAGATGTATGAGACGGTATGATGACCACTTGGAGCCTTGGAAATTCATTCTGACTTAAGAGAGTCAAAACCCTAGTTTGGATTGATTGCTTAGTTTAGAAGAGGGTTTGTCTGGTCAACCATTGAGAAATCCTTAAGCATAGAGATGTAAATTGTCTTGAGAAGTAGGAGGGAAAATTTTGGGGTATAACAGTGAGACTAATTCCTTGAGTTGAGGAGGTATATCCATAAAGTTTATTCGGATAGTCTTCCTGGAAGCCATAACCCTATAAAAAAGAGCAAAGATAAATCCCTAGGTCCTTTAAATGGTTATAAATGTTATGATGATATGATGTCATGATGTCATGTTTAAATAGCAAACAGAAACAATTCACACAACAACTCTAGGTTTAAGGCTTGAATGAGGTATAGGTGTCTATCCTACCAAAGTTTAAGTTGTTTCAACCTGTCCTATAATAGTAACCGGGTTCTAGGAATCTCATATCATAGATCTTTCTCGCATGCTTTATTTCAGTACGGTTACCAAATGGTCGACCGAAACATCCTGAAAGTCGAATCTCAATGAACGTAGCATCGAGTATCAACCAACCTCAGTCTGCACCGAAGCCGGTTATCTCACTACCTTCTAATGGCTAAGATGGGTTAATTAGGGTTCTAAAAGTTTAGTTAGTGCTTGATGACACCACACAGATGCCAAATATTTTCTCAACTGAACATAAGGAACATCAGGACATCCAAAGTGTAACACTAACCATAACCATCATTTTAACCATTTCGATCTATGTCGGACATTCGTGATGATCTATTGCTACCTACCTAAGGAAACCTGGATCCGGGTGTAGGATCCCCCACAAATATAATACCTAAGCAACCCTTAAAAGTAAAGCATACAAAGGAAACAAAAAGAGATATAAAGTGATCTAATAGTCCTAAGGTAACCTCTCTTTGTGTGTGATCCCTAGCAGAGTCCCTAGTTATGTAACACAGTGGGAGAACTGACTTGCTTGTTTTGCGTTTTATCGCAAATGTGCGGATAGCAAGAGTCTCCACCGACTTTTCTTTCACCCAATAAAGGAAAGGTGAAAAGAACAGGAAAGACCTTTTATCGGTTATGAGTACGGGAGGTAATTATGAAAAGGGAAGGTATTAACACCCTTTCCATCCGAAGTTATCTACAGGCTCTTAATTGCTTAGATCACTTTTGAAAATTTTCTTTTTGTGTGTCTGTGATTTGAAAAGTATTTTGAAAATATTTTGAAGAGTATTTCACTTTGACTTTGTAATGATTTTTGTATCAGTCCTCAAGAATGTATACGAAGTGTTTGGAACTATTTTGTTTGAAGCATTTTGATTGGAGCAAGCGATAGAGTCTTATTACCTACTCAGAAATGTCGTTTATTGTTATTTTCCTTCTCCTTTAGGATAGTGCCATTCATACCATTAGTTGGTAGGTAACTGTTACCTGGAAATTTCTACATACGTTTAAGGGTACATGTCAATGGAAAATCTCTCTACAAGTTAAGGGTCGATCTTGAACGAATATAGTTGCCTTGGTTCTAATTCATAAAATCAAGTTAAAGATATCAGAAATATATCGACCAAGCAAGCGAATCAAACTAAAATCAAAATTGGCAGCATCCAGAAGAAATAAACATAAGATAAACGTGTCGAAGATGAACCACATCGACTAGATGGATAAAGAAAGATTATTGGTCGATTCGACATATTATGGGCTGAGTGAAGGAGTTGGTCGAAGTTTAGATTCTCTCGAAAACATAGGCCAAGGGACTTAGGGAATATTATTCTTCCTAAGGTATATCGAAACCAAAAGCAGTTAATCCTTTTGATATCACGAAGCGAAAAAGAGTCAAAGTCTGAAGATCGTGGGCGGTTATTTCAAGAGATCATGGTTGTAAGGCGCTAAACGAATGGCGGAGTCGTGTGTAGCATTTTTATCTTAGTTTCATTTTCATCCATTGATTACTTTTAGCGGTTACTTTGTAAAAACTATAAATAAGTTACTTCATTGTAATTTTGGTGTGTTCACTTGTATTCTCAAATTGCTTACCAAAACTCTGCCCAATTCCGCGTTAAAGGAAGAAAGAGTCACTAAGTTTTTTATGTCGTGAATCACCATCCTTACTTTCAATGCAATCAGTTTACGTTTAAGTTTTATCTTTACTATTTTTACTTTCGTTTCATTTTGAACAACTTTTATATTGAACACTTCAACGTCAATTGTTGGTCACGAGTCACCAATTAGTAATTAGTTGAGTCTTGTTTATCCAGCGCCTACTGTCGGTTAGGCAGTAGTCAAAATTCTGTGTGGAAAGTCGTTGTACTGCTTCCCTTGGTCTCTGAAAATCGTTTCTTGGCCAAGGTATATTTCTGCAGAATCAGTATAACATACTAAATCTTAGCATGCATCTTAAGATCAACTGGTCGATCTTGCAAGTAACCCTTAGTTTTAGGACCTAGGGAGGACCAACGCTTATTTACCATTTTCCACAGAAATTGGCACACTTGGTGGGACCAATTGCTAAGTTTGAGTTGTGTCATTAGATCTCATAAGTGTATGAAACTTAGAAGTGGGAATTCAGCCAATAAGAAACCACCTACTAGAAAACATACACCTAAGATGACAAACACTACTTCTGCGTCGAATGCGGATGAAGTTCCATCACAAACCCTGGGTACTTCCGACCTAGTCATTTCACAACTTGCATCATTTCCTCCATTAAACAGCACAATAGGGCCGACTGCATCGGTATCAGTCCCTATTCCCCAGACCATACCGGTGAGTCGAGGGCCTGTGGTGGCAACAAGCGCCATTCCGAACACAACGATACCTCGATTTAGTATTGCTATGAATCCCCCTTATGGAATGTCGTATTCCTTAATGACGGGATATCAGTCGACCCCAAGTGCAGCGATGGTGTCTGATAATGCACAAAATATAAACGCCCCTTTACAAGGATCTGCAACGGGGGGAAATAGGGCAATGCCTGTGCAACATTTAAATAGTACGTCTATGGCAGTGTTAAGGCAAAAAATGGATGATAGCAACCATGAGTTGGTTAACATGTTAACTAACCAAATGGGTAATGTATTTAACCCCATAGTACAAGAATCGGTCGAGACTAATAGGTAGTCCGCCGAAACAAACCGACGGGTAATTCCATAGCTAACACGTTTGTGTAACTTCTTAGGCGCTCCCCAAGCGGCTTCCCGACAGGGGCCACCGGTTCGACAAGCCATACATGTTCATGGGGATATGGGGGAAATAGAAGAAGAAACTGTATCAGGGTCAATCTGCAACACCTCAAAGAAACATTGTTGTCGATCCACCTAGGGTATTGGTTCGTAGATAACAAGAGGCTGACCAAGTCCTTGACCAAATTCGACAAGAGGAATTAGTTGTCGAAAACAACTTAACCAATATTGTCGAGAGAATTATGGCCAGAAATGGTATGAATACAACATGGCAAAGGCTGACAGTCGAACACATCTCTAGATACCTGACTGAGTTGGGAGACATGGCGAATAACGAAGGCCTAAGGGTAAAACATTTCCCTTCGTCCCTAGCTAAAGCTGCCTTCACATGGTTTACTACCTTTCCCCCTGATTCTATCGATTCATGGTCGAAGTTAGAAAAACTTTTCCATAAACAGTTTTACAAGGGGCACTCAAAAAATAGTTTGGTCGAGTTATCAAACATTAAGAGAAAATTTGCGAAACCATAGATGACTATCTGAACAGGTTTAGGTCATTAAAAGCAAGGTGCTCTATCCAAGTACCTGAACATGAACTCGTTCAAATGGGCTGCTGGGGGTTTGGATTACTCCATTAGGTAGAAAATAGATCCAACCTTTGTCAAGAGTATGTCACAATTAGCTGACAGGGTCAGACACCTTGAGCGCCTTCGACTAGAAAAAGTCAGGCATACTAAAGCTAGGGCTAAGAAAGAGAAAGTAGCCTATGTCGACTATGATGACACAGATCCCATATACGAAGCCGATTACATCTCACCGACTGAGGCAGATGTAGATGTGGCTGAATTAAAATTAGGGTCTGCATATGAATATAAATCATTGTTTCCTGCCAAAGGAAAAGCCCTACTATCGACACTAGTTCGAAAATCCCTACAAAATCTTATACCTTTGGCGTTAGTAAATGCGAGGAGATTTTTGATTTATTAGTTAAAGATGGTCAAATTCTAGTACCCCCAAATGCTAAATTACCACCATTAGAACAAAGACAAAAAAGAGGTTTTTGCAAATATCATAATTATCTTGGTCACACAACCTCTCAATGTTTTCTTTTCAGGGATTTGGTTCAAAAATCACTCCAAGAGAGTCGCTTGAAGTTTGCTGCAAGGAGACAGAAGATTGACACCGACCCTTTAAGACAAGAAGAGGATTTTTTTGCTGAGCGTGTCGACATCAACATGGTAGATATCGCTGAGGTGCCTGACAATACCATGTTTGAGGAAAGCACCGACGAAAGTCCA